>PVKE010000117.1:0-205631 GCA_004027555.1 Craseonycteris thonglongyai | reverse complement strand
CTGTAGATTCCTTCACCCCGTCATGGCGTGCCACAGATGCATCACTTCTCCCTCTTTGATCCTATCTAAAAGTTTCACTTTTTCGCTGATGGTCATCATCTTCTTCCTCTTGGGCGCCCCGGAGGAAGCTTTCGCAGGGGCACAGCGCTTAGGCGGCATTATAAGGGCTTCATTAATAAAAAAAGTGATCGCTTCAACAAAACAAGTGATCGCCCACACAACACTAAAATACAGTATGCGAGACAGTCAACATCATGGACAAGACTGGCGAGATACAACAAGAGAAGATGCTAGGTGAGGCTGCGGTGATGCGCAGACAATCAACTCACAGGGATAAATCCACTCGTACTCTCATGGGTCGATGTCGCCCCGGAAACCCATCACGCGCCTTTATGAGAGCCCGTGGGATGGACTCTGAGTCACCTCATCTCTTTGTTGGACATGCAGGGATCCTTCTCTCTCGCGCATCCACAGGAAACAACGCTCCTTTCCGCCATGTGGCTGCTGACATGGTTGTATTTTTTCATTTTTATGTTTTGATGAATATTTTGGGGAAACCCGCGAAGCACTGAAGCCGCAAACCATGAAGCACGAAGTGGCGAGGGAACACTGTAGGAGTATTCACAAGACAGTGTGGACATTGATGGGGTTCAATTAAGACCTAAAAGTCATCCTTGCTTTGGGGGTTCTAGCTGGATCATGAACCAGAAGAAAAAAAACAGTTCCTATAAAGGACACTATTGGGATAATGGATGTAACTGGAATATGGACTGTAGATTGACATGTCTTAGTGCTAATTTCCTAAATTTAATAATTTACTGTGGTAACGTAAGAGAATGTTCTTGCTATTAGGAAATGCATACTAAAGGAGGTAACAAGTTATGACATCTGCAACCAACTTTCAAGGGGTCCAGAAGTGGGCAGAAAAAAATGTATACATTTATATATGTATATATGGACAGGGTGGCCCAAAAGTAGGTATACAGTTAAATCAATAAAATTCATTACAACAGACTGGAATTTGTGTTGTACTGGGTGTCACAGCATATTGAATAGGCTTGAGGAATGCTGCAGCATTGATGAAAGACATTTTGAAGTTTTATAAGATTAAATAGTGTTAAACAAATGTAAATGTAATAAACAATGTAATAAAATACAAATAAACTATACTGTATACCTAATTTTGGGGCCATCTCTCTATCATCTATCTATTGTAGACTCGCCATTAACTGGAACTTAAACAACAAGCACTCCCAAGCAACTGGCAAAAAAACATCAAAGAAATAATACTACATTGTTCGGTATGCATGCTGGTTAACTGAGAGTCTACTTGCATTTATCCAGCATCAACCAATCCCCATGGGTTCCAGCTGAGAGTCTATATATAATGAGAGAGACCAGGGAAAGAGGAAAGATTTTAATTTCAGACTTGAAAAATGAAAGCACAAGTCTGTCCAATTGATTTGCCTGGTGCTTTTAATGACAGTGGTTGCCTTTTAAAAGGGAATCAGAAAACGATTTCTTTTTGCCTTCCGTGCTCCCTCTTCTCACTCCCTGTCTCCTGTGCTCTCCCTGAAAGGCCCCTGCCCCCAGTGGAATGCTAAAAGGAGGCTGAATCGTGGGGTTCTGAGAAGTGTTTTGGGATAAGGAGGCATGGTCTGCATTTGCCTCTCACATTGGTGTAGGTATAAAAATCTCATTCGGGTCATCAGCAAGTGTGGAAGCTTTCAAGCATTTTCTCTGGAGACTTTTGTTAATCCACTGGAGAAACAGCTCGTTTCTCTCCCAGTCCTGACTTCTTGTCACGTGCAATCCAACTGCTCTGGACTTCTGACGAGTGTGTGCTGACAGCAGAAGCGATCACACACAGACGTTCTAGAAGTGGGCATATGCACTTTCCACGGCAGCCTCTGCTTGGCCGGACATCACCTCCTCATCCTCACACCTCCCTTGCGTCCCCGTCAGGGTGGGCTTGTCTGGAAAGCTCTAGAAGAGACTGGCGCATGTCAACTTGTCACTGTTTTCAAGAAAACTCAGGCAGGATGCTCCAGACATTCTCTCCTGATCCCGAGGTGTCAGGACTACAGGACAAGGAAGCAACCCGACTAAGAAGAGCCTTCAGTTCTGGCCATGCTCTGACTCCTCTCTCTCCTGAGGAGCCGTGGTCTTCAGGCCACAAGGCAAACACCCCAGTGCTTCCTGGGTTGGTTCAAGCCCAGTGGGAAAAACTAAGGGTTGCGTCCGGCCAGTGGAATTGACCATCCCGGCCTTTCTCCTTCACAAAGGCTCACGGGCCTTCGAATTGATCCGCCTTCCTCTTACCACTGTCCTGCTCACCTGTACTTGCTGAGTGAACAGCAGGGGGATTCTCTGATTGTCCCTTTCTTCGTGTCTCCCCGTCACAGAAAAGGCTACTGAATGGGATTTGTCTGGTCCAAAGCACTTCCCACACGATCGAGGGTCCACGGAGGAGCCGTGTTATTCGATCTGCATGTCTGTGGGGAGGAGAGAAAACGGGGCAGGTGCAGACAGGCCTCTGCTGAACTAAAGGGTGATGTGAGCACAGAGAAGTGACTTCCCTCGGGGCACCCGGAAGAGGCACTTTCTCCCCACAAGGTCCCTATTGTGCTTTTTTCCCATCTCTCTTCTTCCAACCCTGTCATTCACACAGTTCGAAGTGGGTTGTGAACGGAGCCCTTTAATCCGGGCAATCACCCCATGAGGCGGCAGACGATGACAGTGATTCTCCTGGGAGTGGGGCAGGAGGGGAGCCAAGCCCCAGCAAAACAAGGGCTGCAGCCTGGGACAGAGCGGGTTGGCCTCAGTGGCCCGGCAGGTGTTCCTGGGAGGCCCAGATGGACAGGGCATCTCCTGGGCAGGTGGAGGCACTGGGAGAGGGCAGCATGGCCCAACTGGGGCTCCAAGGTCTTTCCAGCCAGGTGCAGCCATGGCCTTGGGCCAAGGTCAAGATGAACAAATGAAAGCTGCTCTCAAAGTGCCCAGGCCCTCCAGCTGGAGGCGCCGTGCTGTGGGCCAGAGGTTCAAGTCCAGGCCCAAGCCCTACCCTACCACCTACCAACTTGGATGTCTGAGGGGAGTGAGGGTGTCTGACCCTCGTAAGGTGGCCCATCCTGCAACTGGACAATCCTGTTCTTTTCTTACTTTTAAACAAGTTTGTGGGGGATGCCAGGATGACTCAGCAGGTTGAGCGCTTGCCTTGCAACCTGGGGATCGAATCCCGGCCCCATCCTGTGCAAACCCATCTGCTGAACTTCAGGGCAACTGGCAGTCACCGAAGTGGCAGCAAAGGTTCTCCGCTCCCATGTAGGAGGTCTGTGGTTCAGTTCCTGCCCCACGCAGCCCCACATCCACCTGTGTGGAATGAAACTATGTCACAACTAATGATGTGCAACTATGGAGACTGTGCCAGTCACACGATGAGCCAGTTTGGAAGACGATTAAACCTCTCACAAGGGCCAGAAGAACGACAGCTAAGCATCCTAAAGAACATGCCCGGCACCAGGCACTCCTCTAAGTGCATCATGTATATTCATTCTGGTGTCATCCTCAAACAACACAACCCTAGGAGGCAGATGCTATGATTACTCCTATTTTGCAATGAGGAAACTGAGGCACAGCATGGCTCAGCCAAGTTCTCCCAGGATAGAGACAGAGACAGAGAGAGACAGAGAGAAAGAGAGAGAGAGGGAGACACCCAGCCAGGACCTCAACCCACACTGACAGTCTGACTATGACCCTCTTGTGAGTTGGACCCTAATGTGCCTCTCAGAAAGCTCCCCAAGGTGCTAGGCGCTCACAGATCCTCCAAGCTCCAAGCTCTCCACAGCCCACACCTTCTGTGAACCCGACCACGGGGGCAGTTCATCCTCCAAAAATACGTTGACCAGAAAATGAAGAAACCGAAAAGAGAGAGGAAAAGGCTGTGGATCCTGAGAAACCGTAAGGGGCGATATGCTTCCACGGTGTCCTGTGAGCGGTATTAGAAATGTCCCCGCTGAGGGTGGGGCCGCTGCCTGGCTTCCCTGGGCAGGAGGGCGGCTGAGTTGGGGCTGTCCCAGGGAAGCCCCGTGGTGCTTAGTGGCTGACGCGGAGAAAGCCAAGCCCTTCTGTGGGAAAATCAGGGATGGCAGCGACTGTTCCCTTCGCCACAACAAGCCTATACTTACACAAGATTAAATATGCTCTGTGCAGAGAAACTGCCCCACGGGTTAGCCAAACATGGGGGCACCCTCTCTCTCCCAAGAGCTGTTATGGTGGTTTATGTGGCGTATTGAGTTCTGAACCAGGACCAAGCCTGTTAGGCCAAGTTCCAAACTGCTTTTCACCCCTCAGGCAGCCTGGGCCTCACGTATGCCAAGCAAAAGGCCAGATGCGGAGGCTTCATCCTTGAGCCACGTTCAGCGCTTGGGGGTGATGGTGGGCAAACACTGACAATGCCCACCTGTGGGGGGGGAGGGTTCTTCTCCCATTTCGAAGCTTCAGACATGCTGACCTCCCAGCTGTCCTTTCTGGGTCTTGAAAACATTCAAGTTCCCTTCTCCAGAAAGAAGCATTAGGAAGCACAGAATCTTCCTTAGTGAGTCAAGAAAAAAACCAATGTTTGTGGTCTCTTCATGGTAGACAATTCAAAGAATTAGTGGGTGACTTGGTAAAACCCACCCCCTCCCGGGGATGCCAGGGTAGCTCAGTGGTTGGGCGCTTGCCTTGAAATTGTGGGGTCTGGGGTTTGACTCCCAGCCCTGGCTGGTGCAACTCCACGTGCTGAACTGCAGTGCTGTGGGTACCCACATCATACCCACGAGGATGGCATGATGGCGAAGGTTCTCGCCTCCCATGCAGGAGGCCCCCGGTTCAGTTCCTGCCCCACGCGGCCCCACATCCACCTGTGTGGAATGACACCATGTCACAACTCATGATGTGCAACGATGGAGACGGCTCTGGGCTCTCCCCTCATCTCTCTCTCACCTTCTCTCAAACAATACAAATCTCAAAAACAACAACAACAATCCCCTGCCCCTATTTCCGAACCCCAAGTCAGCTCTGAAAAAGAGAGAACGCTTTTCAAAGTGACCCTATCCCCACTCCAGTGCAGTTGGTGCGAAGGCATTTCATTCTCTTAATTATACGAACACCCACTCATGTACACAAACACCCACACACGAGGTGATCTGTGTGTGTGCACACATCTGCTCCCAGAATCCTGTAAGTAGCACCCTGTAAAGGACAATTCTATGTATTAGAAAACACCAGCCCCGATCCTGGGTGACTGACAAGCCAGGAAACTTCATTTTGCTCTTTGTAGGAGAGATCTTTAAAGTTCCTGTCTGATGGCCTCTGCAGATTAGGTGAGCTCTGAACTGCTGGGGAGAAAAGTGTTCCTTTGCCAGAACACCCTCCCCTCCGCTGCCTCCCCACCCCTTAGCCGATAAGGCATCTGTAAACATTCACTGAAACGCTTTCTCCCGCCTTCTTGGCTACACCACTTTGAAGTAGAACTGCAGCAAGACCTCTGTAGGAGATGAAAATGTCTTGCCAACCGATAAAGAAGTGCGGATCCAGCTGAAATCCACTGGGCGATAGGGATTAGTAAGCCGGAGAAGGTTGGCTGGGATGGGAGACGAGGCGGAAAACTGTGAGGTTTGGATTCAATCACAATGAGCCCGAACACCAGTCTCTGACTGCCTCCCACCCCACCCCACCCCGTCCCACCCAGGTGCTGCGAGGGCACCCTCCTTCCAAGTCCCCAAGTCCTTCAGTCCCTTAGGACGTTTCCTCTACACGTGGCTCTCACATGTCTGCAGGTGCACAGATCACCGGAACAGCATGTCAAAGGCAGATTCTGGGGTGTCATGGCCCCAGGGTCTCATTTGCATGGACCAAGGTGGGACTCAGTGAACTGGATTTCCAGTGAGACCCCGGGGTTTCTAAAGCAGGGGATTAAGCCCAGACTCAGAAGCGCTGTTCTAGAACCAGCAGCTGACATTGGTGAGTGTCACATCACAGTGAAAATCCTGAACTCCCGCAGTTAACAGGCTCCAGTTCTCTGAGTGCCATGTGGTGCCCCCATTACCCTTCCCTCCCCCAGGACCTCCAGGACTCCCCCACAATTCAGAGTTAATGCCTGACACGGCAGAGGGTCTCGGAGACCCTGAACCTGCGACTAGGGCCCTGTGTCTGCTCTGATTGGCCGGAGTCTTACCGGTTGCTACGTATGTTCACGGGCCCCATAGACAGAATAGTGTCTGGCAGGAGGGTCCTCGGCTCTGTGAACATGGTTCACATTTCTCCCCGGGGACCACACTGAGGACATCACTGACCACTCCCTCCTGCCTGTAGCCTTTTCTTGTACCCCTTCCCCGCTTTTCCTCCTGTGAGGCTGCTTCCTTCCTTTGCTCTGCCTTCCGTGTTGCTTTCCTTCTCTTGCGGAGCCTAAACCCCATCTGCCCATCCACGGCTGCCTGTGTGTGGGTACCTCTCTCTGGACCTCCAGGCATCTCTCTTTGTCAAGTGGCATCTCGACTGGGAGCACCTCAAACTTCACAAAGACAAAACAGAACCCCAAGGCCTTCCAATCTCCCCAGTCCACCCCGTCTCCGTAGGTAGCCCTCTCTAACCTCATGTGCTCCAGCCACAAATCTTGGTGATTACCCCAGATTCCTTTTTTTTCTCATTGCCCACATTCGACCCATCCGTGTGTTCTGCCACTTTATCAGGGACTCACCTATTTTTCGCCAGCCCAGCCACTGCCACCGCAGTCCATGGGCATGGCTTGCTCCCTGATTGACTTCCCTTGTCTCACTCTTGCCCTCCGGTGATCCTTGGTCTATCTGCTGGTGAGGTGGTCATGTGAAAACATATTCAGATCATGTTGCTCTATTGTCTGAAGGTCTCCAATAGCTTCCTCTTGTGTTTAGAATAAGATCCAAATTCTGATCGTAGCGTACGAGGCACTTACTGCTCACACCCTGCCCTGACCTCCCTTCATACCAGTCCTCCTCTGGGCCACCACAGCCCAGCCTCTCTGGCGTTCTTCCCCTCCCTGGCAACACCCCAAGCTCATTCCTGCCTCAGGGCCTTTGCACTAGATGTACAGTCAGCCTGGAACATTATTTCCCTACGGCGAGTTTCTTCTTGTTTAGAGCTTAGCTTAAACGTACCTTTCCTGACCATATACACTGAAGTCGTCACTGGGCACTCTTTATCACCTTATTGTAATTCGCTGCATAGCGCTTACCACTCGCAGATGTTCTAATGGTTTACTTGTTCACTCAGTTATTGATTGTCTGTCCACCCACCTCTCCCTAATGAGGATGTTAGTCCCAGAGGGCTGCGCGTTGGGCATTTGTGTCTGCCACTTGCTAGTAGATTTTCTGACTCCTCCCTTTCTACTGAACACTGTCACTTTTCGCTGTAGTCACGACTCCCGTCCCTGTCAGCTACCCTGCTGTTAATAACGTCCTGAGCTAGAAAAGCCGTGGTCACGCCCGTTGCAGTTGTGTACAAAGGACAAGCTAGGTAATAATTCTGAGCAAGGCAGAAGCTCTCTACAAATAAGAAGATGGGATGGCGCCTAGATGTCCACTTCTGGACTAACTCCATCAGCATTACTTGGGGAGCATCTGACTGAAATAGAGCCCACACTCGTCCCCTGGAGAGAACCTGTCTCAGTAGGTGTGGAGTGGGGTTCAAGCATCTCGATCAGTCATAAAGCAGCCCGGGGGTGGGGGGGAGGGGGGAGGTCCTCATGCTTGGCAGGTTTGGTAACTACTAGCTTAATGCTAGGCAGGGGGTGCCTAATCCACACACACCTGCAGGGGAAGACCTGTCCTGCCTTCTTGAGGGCTGCTCGGCCCCCTCACTCTGGACATTTGGGGATGGCTCATTCTTTGCCTGTGCATCCCAAGATGCTTAGCAACATCCCTCTAGATGCTATAGCATCTCTCTTCCAGCTGAGACAACAAAAAATGTCCCCAGGGGAAGCCAGGATGGCTCAGTGGGTTAAGCACTTGCTTTGTAGCCCCAGGTTTGAAGATCAACTATATGTTTGGCCTGTGCAGACCCATATGCTGAACTGGGGTGTGGCCCCCCAGGTTGGTTCTTGCCACTCCTCCCCCACTTTCGGCCCCTGGTTCAAGGGGGCGTGCTTCCCCTGTGGGAGGCCCCCAGCCCAGTTCTTGCCTTGCGTGGCCCCCGCCCACCTGTGTGGAACAAAACCATGCCGAAAACTGATGACGTACAACTACAGAGACTGCTCTGGGCCCTCCCCCTTCTCTCTGTCTCTGTCAAAAACAATAAAATAAATAAATAAATGAAAATGTCCCCAGACGTTGTTCCATTTTCCCTGGGTGGCAAAGTCGCCCCTGGTTGAGAACCACTGCCCTAGGGTTTCCTCTATGTTGGCCGATAGGAGACCTGCACAGTCAATGGTTTAGATTGTCCAATATATACAAGAACATATGTGGCCACTCCTAGGGACAACCTCTGTTATGCTAAATGACGGCCTAAAGCGATCAGTGCATATGTGCTGGCTAATTGTGTACAGGGAAACCACGAATAGCTCTTAACTAATCAAAAAGAGACATCCTGGTCAAAGCTTATTTGAAGACTGCCATGTTTTAAAACTTGACATGACTTAACACAGAATCCTGTGAGTTCCTTTGCTAAAATACTTTCAGGATATATTAGGTATAACAATAGTTTGCTACATGAAAATGGCTTTGAAAATCTTAAAAGTGTTTTAAGAGAAAGAAATCTTTTTTTTTTTTTTTGCAAGGCATTAAATTGGATGTGACTATGACAGATTTCAAAGACTGTCAAAATAATGAATTTACATCATAAATGCATTGGCTTCCCTCTTTAAAGGCTTTTCCACCACTCAGGAAGGCATTTAATGGTGAGCAGGTTCAAAATGTCGCCAACTCCCACTGATACAAAAGGGAAGCAATCTCCACTCGACTCCCTGGGCTTCCGATAACGTCTCTGCCTCTTTTCAAGTTAATAAACTGCACTCCTGTCAAATTGCAGATAAATGAAAGAGACGGCACCATTGTTTTCTCCCACATCTTGCTAAGAAAGATATCTCCCAATATTTCGGGAGGACCAGTATGCCAAAAATTAAACTTGAAATAAATCCACCCCGCCGTGACTTTCCCAGATCAAAGACAATGGAATTTCCACAGAAGCACTTTTCTGAAGTTTGAAGGGCTTTAGTTCAGAGAGCGGCTCATTAAGAGGCTTCTAATGCATTTGATTGTTTCAAAGTTAGCCATCTAAATTTTTTATCATGTGTGAGTTCAAGATAGTCAGAGGGTTGTACCCAAACACTGCAAAGCCTTTATATCCTAAAGAGTCGTGTCAATATAATATTTTCCTGAATAATCAGCAGGTAGGCTTGGGGCGGGGGGTGTCTTCAAAGAGCTCTCCTCTTTGATGGAGGGGTGGACGGGTTTCTGAAGTTGCCTTTTGAAAGAGAGAGAAGTCTGAGCATTTTAAAATCTGGATTTCTTTCTTTGTGGAGGGAGTGAGGCTGCCGCTCTCTTTTCTGCTCTCTCTTTCTTTCGTTCAGCAGAGATGGAAGTGCTATGAATCGCAGAGGGGGGAAAGAGCGCTTACCTTTTTCACCCGGGCCTCTTCATGGAGGAGTGCACTCACTTATTCAGCCGGCTGGAGTAAAATTTCTTCTAATGCACACCACCACTCAGTTTTTGTTGGTGCCTCCCCTGTGGGGGACATTCTGCTTTTCTCTCTTGAGAACCTAATATCTGACTGGGAACACGGAAGGGGAGTGGAGCCCACTACACACGGTTTTGTAGTGCTCGCGTGGTCCCATAGCATCTCTCAGCTCCGCCCTGCTGGTGGGGGAGGGCAAAAGGTGAGGGAGAGGAAGGGGCTTGAGGAGACTGTGTTGTAACAGTCCCGTAGCAGGTAAAGCAAGGCTCACCCAGCTTGGAGGCTTCTAGGGACACCATACAATCCATCCCTTGGCCCTGAACCAGCTTTTAGTTTGTTCCCTATTTATTTATTTATTTATTTATTTATTTATTTATTTATTTATTTATTTATTTTTGACAGAGAGAGACACACACACACACAGAGATACAGAGAGAGAACTGAACTGGGGGAGCTCCCAGTTCAGCATATGGGTCCGCATGGGCCGGGGCCGGGATTCGATCCTTGGTCCCCAGCGCTGCAAAGTGAGCGCTCAACCCACTGAGCCATCCCGGCTTCCCCAGTTTGTTCCCTATCTAGTGAGCGTTTACTCTGTGCCAATCATGGCTGTCACCGCTTCACTTGGTTTAGCACATGTAATCGTCACAGCAGCTCTAGGTGAAAGGCTCTTTCATGATTCCCATTTTACAGGCAAAGAAGCTGAGACACAGAGCTTGGGAGTTGCAACACCGGGATTTCAAGGCACTCAGTGTGCAGAGCCCACGCTATAAGCACGTTCCTGGTAGCACTGTTGAGAAGGGTGAACGTTTTGAAATGACCTAAATGTCCAGAAATGAGAATATTGCTTAAATAATTTGTAGCAGATCCACACTGAAGAATGGTTAAACACATTATAACTATTACACGTGATATGGGGAACAATAATGAATGACATAGAACACAATTCATGCTACATAATTAAGATAAGAAAGTGACTTACAAAGTCATAGGTATATACCGTATAAAACAAGGTTTTTATATTTTGGTAAACGAAAATGAACATTTGCAGAGAAAGGTGGGTATCGAGACTATATTGATCAGCTTGGGCTACCATAGCAAAGTGCTATAAGACTGGGTGGCTTAAATTAAGCAACAGAAATGAGTTTGGTCACAGTTCTGGAGGCCGGGAAGTCCAAGATCAAGGTGCCAGCTGATCTGGTTCCTGCCGAGAGCTCTCTTCTTAGCTTACAGACGTCTACCTTCTTTCTTACCATGTCCTCACGTGGCCTTTCCTCAGTGCGTCTCTCTCTCTGCCTCTCTCTCTTTTCTTCTAAGGTCACCAGTCCTATCAGAAGATACCACCTTTATGATTTATTTCAATTTCTTTTAAAAAATTTAAAAAAAAATTAATTTGGTTGACAGCATAGTGGTCAAACAATTATATAATTTATCAAGTGATCCTCCTCCAATTAGTCTAGTACCCACCTGGCAGTATGTATAGTTATTATCATATGATTGACTATATTCCCTATGCTGTACTTCACATCCCTGTGACTATTTCGTAACTGGCGATTTGTACTTCTTAATCCCTTTACCTTTTTTCACCCAACTCCCTAATCCCCCTCCCATCAGGGGGGGTTGTAACTGGTAACCATCAGTTTGTTCTCTGTATCAATGGGTCTGTTTCTTTTTTGTTTGATCCCATTTGTTTTGTTCTATAGATTCCACATGTAAGTGAGATCATGTATTTGTCTTTCTCTGTCTGTCTTACTTCACTTAGCATAATACCCTCTAGTTCTATCCATGTTATCACAAATGGTAAGGTTTCATTTTTTATGGCTGAGTAATACTCCATTATCTATATGTACCACAATTTCTTTAACTGTCTATCGACAGGCACTTGGGTTGCTTTTTTTTTTTTGGCTATTGTAAATATAGAGCTACAGTGAATATATGAGTAGGGGTGTATATACCTTTTCCAATTGGTGTTTAGGATTTCTTCAGAAAAATGCCCAGAATTAGAATTGCTGGGTCATATAGTAGTTCTATTCGTAAGTTTTTGATGAAATTCCAAACTGTTTTCCATAGTGGCTTCACCCATTTGCAAGCCCACAATAGTGCACGAGGTTTCCTTTTCTCCACATCTTTGCCAACACTTTTTCTGATTTATTGATGCTAGCCATTCTGACAGGTGTGAAGTGATATCTCACTGTGGTTTTATTTGCATTTCTCTGATGATTAGTGATGTTGGGCACCTTTTCATATGTCTATTGACCATGTATATGTTCTCTTTGGACAAATGTTTATTCAGGTCATCTGCCCACTTTTTAACTGAATTGGGTATTTGTTTGTTTGGTTTTGGTGTTGAGTTGTATGAATTCTTTATACGTTTTGGGCATTACCCTCTTATCAGATATATCACTGGTAATTATCTTCTCCTGTTCAGTAGGTTGTCTTTTCATTGTCTGGATGGTTTCCTTTACTGTGTAAAAACATTTTAGTTTGATGCAGTCCCATTTGTTTATTTTTTCTTTTGTTTCCTTTGCCCAAGGAGATAGATCAGAGAAAATATTACTAAGAGCCATGTCAGAGAGCTTACTGCCTATGTTTTCTTCTAGGAGATTTATGGTTTTGGGTCTTACATTAAGCCTTTAATCCATTTTGAGTTAAAGCATGTATATGAAGTAAGACAGTAGTCCTGTTTCTCTTCCTTTCTTCCTTCCTTTCCTTCTTTCCTTCTTTTCTTTTTTCTTTTTTCATGTATCTGTCAGACCTGCAGACTTGGGCTAATTTGCACAAATAAGTAGGAAGCATAAAAGCAAACTCAGGTAGGTGCCACTCATTGTCACCACAGCGTAAAGCATGACCCAAGTCAGGAGACCTGAACCGCGGTTGTCATCTGCTAGTGACTAGAGGTACAACTTCAGGCAGGCCATTTGACCTCACTTGCAAATGGGAATAAAAATACGTGCCTGGCGTACCTTGCGGGATTGTTTGGAAGGTGTGTCCCCCTTGCTCACCACTGCATCCATGTGGCTTGTGCAGCGCCTGGGAACAGGAGAAATCTGGGGGGAAAGAGTTAATGGTGATTCAGAAGTTGAAACCACTTGGCCTGCGAGATGGCTGAGTCACAGTGTAAGTAGCAGAGTGGGAGCAAAGTCTCATCAGCCCAGTCAGGGGGTCCCTAAGGGTGCACAAAAGTGCAAGACGAAAAGCCCCCGTGAATGCTTCTGGGAATGGAGGGAGTACAGAAGACCCCTCACATCTTAAACTCTTTAGCACACAGTGAGTGCTCAACCAACATACGCTGGGTGATTAAATAAAAAAAAGGATGAGTTCATATCTACGAAGTGACTTTCAAAGTGGAAGGAACCTTGTGTAAGGTTATGTCCTTGGCTGATTCTGTTCTGCGTTTTGTATCAATGACTTGGACTCAGCTCTAGAAAGCATGTGGATCAAATTAGCTGTTGACCCAAAGCTAGAGGGACAGCTGGGTGACCGACTTGGGATTCTGAAAAACCTCCACAGATTAGGAGAGGGCCTGACAGTAGTGATTTAGGAGAAATATAAGTGTCAGCACCATTATATGCTGTTGTCTCAGAAGGATAAATCATGGTATGTGGTATTGGGTGAAGATGGCACCTCAGTCCTACAGAAAGACATGGTCATAGAATGTTCTGGTGAATTTTTAAATAATGGTTGTGAAAATACTGGGTCCCCTGTCATGTATGGCTCAGGCCCTATCCTAATCTTGGTATATAAAATGTGAATGGTTTTCATCTTTGAGTGGGGCATGATACATTCTTTTTAATTTAAAAAAAATCTGTATTATCCAAATGTCTATATTGATCCTGTGTGCATGGCTTATAATTAGGGGGGAAAGAGGGGGTTTTTGTTTCAAAAGGGAGAAGGGAGGGCCCACCTGACTTGGGGCTGATTCCTTCCGTTTGGGGAGAAACCCTGCTGGTGGGGGCTGGGAGGACAAATGGTCGCCATCGCCCACCGGTCCTTGGGGATCGCCTGTAGCCACAGGGTGAGGGGAGCGCAGGCCTGGCCAGGCTCCCACCAGCGTGAAGAGCCGGGTGCGGCTCAAGGGCCACATCTGGGCTGGAAGGTCAGCGTCTGTTCCTTTCCACACAGCAGGACTGGGATGAAGGAGTTGTAGGGAGAGCTGGAGTAAAGAGCTGGTGTGAGAAACTAGGTCGCCAGGAAGCCGGGGAAATAAACAAAGGGTTCCTGTGAAGGGACAACTTGCTTTGATCCTGAGATAGGAATGGGAAGGACGGACTCTGGGAAGAGTGACAGGGTTTCTGCAGCATCCTCCTAAGACCCAGTCTTAGAACAGCGCAGACGAGCAGGGGAAGGGATCCAGGACTCAGCCCACCAGTGTCACCCCTCCCCACTTCCCCACTGGAAATATCAGAGCTCCCCAGTGGGCCTCCGGAAGCTCCACTCCACTCAGGCCTTAATGGGGTTCCCATCGGACACCCCACCTTTGCACCTGCTGATCCCTCTGCCTACATCACTCTTTGTCCTCCTTTAAGAGTTCATTCAGACATAGATACGGAAAATGAAGCCAGAGACAGTTTCTGTTACTACGTACAAGAAATCTTACATCAAGACATGTCTGCCACTGGGCATATAGGAGATAGCAGGAGAGAGGTGCTGTGTCCTGCACTCTAGATTCTTAGATCGCTGTCAAACACAGTGGATTTGGAGGGTGCTACGCCCTTGGCATAATTCTGCTTCCCTGGCCTCAGCACAGATGGCCAAGTGTTGATTGATTGCATGGTGATACACACACTTCTTCACACCATTTGACCCAACAAGCCAAGAAGTGACAAGCAGGAAGGCCTTAAAGAGAAGCCTATAAACTTGCTGCTCAACAGAAAGCCCCTCATCCTCAAAAACCTGTAGAGACTCCTTTTTCCTAAGAGGCCCCCTAGAGCCCTGAGCTACCTTCGTTGCCCTGGCCACCCTGCATCACAGAGACATTGTTTACCTGTCTGTCTTCCCTAGTGCACTACTGAGACCCTGCTGATTCTTTGTATGTCCCTGGTACCTAGCAGAGCGCCTGGTAGGGCATCCATGTGCTCTTCAGTGTGAGTGAATGCGTGAATAACTCCAGGAAGGGGCTATACTGCTTGCCTGGGTATAACTGGTGTTCACACCACCCCAAGACTGCGGACCTGCCCAGCTTTGCTTGGTGTTCAGAGCAGCTTGTCCTAGGAATCCAGGTGACTCTGAGCTCCCAGCATGTTCCCTTGTCAGGCAGCACTGCAGGTGAGGGGGAAATGCAAGCTGACACAGAGGAAACAGATAAGCAATTGCCTGGGGACAACCAGGGAGGAGGGACAGAGAGGGAAACAGGATAAAACATGGAGGAGCGTGAGAAAACTTTTGGAGGTGATAAATATGTCTGTTATGATGATTGTAGTGATGATGTATACTGACTGCAGTGATGATGTATACAGGTGTATATGTTTGATATGACAGCAAATTGTTCACTTTAATTATGTGCAATGGATTGTAATAATATTATAATAAAAAATTATATAAGAAAGAATTGCTGTGGATAGTAAAATATAGTAGCATATCAAGTCCAGCAATACATTAAAAAATAATAATAAAGACTAAATAGTAAGACTTACTTGGCAAAAGCATATCCTAGGTATATGTTTCTAATTAGCATTAGAAAACGTAGCTATGTGATTCAACACATTAACAGATTAAAATAGAACAACCACATGATTCTCAGTACATGCAAAATAAAACATTCAATAAATACTTTAACAAACCAGAAATATGAAAGAACTCTCTCATCTAGTAACCTCAAAAATGTTTATATTTAACATAGAAACATTACAAGCTTTCCTTTAAAGTCAAAGATGATGTAAAGATGCACCCTACCACTGGGTCATGTATCTACTTGACATTATACAGGTCATCCTAGCCCATGAAATAAGGCAAGAAAAATGAATGAAAGGTAAAGTCTTGAATGAGAAAAAAGGTAGGATTTTCCAAATAGAAAATTCTTAAAAACTCCACACACACACACACAAAGCTATTTGACCTACTGAGAAAATTTTAAAAAGTTCATTATAATAAAAACCCAGTGGTTTTTGAGTCAGACAAGATTTGAATCCTTGCTCTGCCATTTTCTACCTGCACATCTTTAGTGAGTTTCTTAGCCTCCTTCCCTGATCCTGATACTTCCTTTATAAAATGGCAATGATAATAATGCCAGTTTTACTAAGTGGTTCTGGAGACTATCCACTCATTAACTTACTCAACAAATATTTGTGAGCACCTGCCTTGTGCCAGGTACCAGAGTGCTTGAGATGCATCATTGAACAGAACAGACAAAAACCCTTCTTTCATGGGGTCTCGAAGTAATGGCACCTCTGTATCAATGAGCACACCAGCACCTAGAAACTGGGTTCTAGTACCATTCTCCCATAAAAGGAACCAGGGCTCATTAGAAAAATGGCTCTTTCTAGGGATTAGACAGGTATTATACAAGAGGAGCCCGGGGCAAATGGAGAAGTACTAAAAAAAAAAAACTGATGGAAGAAGCCCTCATGCACTGTTGGTGGGATTATAAATTGGTGGAGCAACTCTGAAAAACAGTAGGGAGATCCCTCAAAAAATTAAAACTAAAATGACCGTATGACTCAGCAATTCCACTTCTGGGTATTTATCCAAAGAAATCCAAAACACCAAGTCAAAATGATATGTGCATCCCTATGTTTATTGCAGCATTATTTACAATAGCCAAGATATGGCAGCAGCCTGTGTCCATCAACAGAAGAATGGATAAAGAAGAATGGGTAAAGAAGATGTGGTACGCACATACAATGGAATATTACTCGACCGTAAAAAGAATGAAATTTTGCCTCCTGCAACAACATGGACGGACCTAGAGAGTATTGTGTTAAGTGTAGTAAGTCAGGCAGAGAAAGATGAACGTCATATGATTTCACTTATAAGTGAAATCTAAAGAACAGAATGAACAAACAAACAAAGCAGAAACAAACTCACAGATACAGAGAACATTTTGATGGGAGGGGAGTTGGTATGGGTGAAAAAGGGGAAGGAATTACGAAGTACAAATTGGGGAAGCCAAGATGGCTCAGTGGGTTAAGCGCTCACTTTGCAGCGCCGGGGACCCAGGATCGAATCCCGGCCCTGGCCCGTGCGGACCCATGTGCTGAACTGGGGAGTGCCCCCAGTTCAGTTCTCTCTCTCTCTCTGTATCTCTCTCTCTCTCTCTGTCAAAAACAAACAAACAAACAAAAAAAGCACAAATTGGTTGCTGTACAGTAGCCATGGGGATGCAAAGTACAGCATTGACTATACAGCAATATAGTCAATAATACTGTAATAACGATATACGGTGTCAGATGGTTGCTGGACTTACCGTGCTGATCACATTTTTAGGTATATAAACATTGAATGATGATGGTATACAGCTGAAATTAATATATTATATGTTAGCCATATTTTAATAAAAATCTCGCAAAAAAGTCTCCTGGCAAAAAGGCTTCTAAAAGTCCATTCCATTAGCTCAGAAGCCCAAGGTTTAAGAAATTCTATTTTAACATTCTTGTTATCAGCAATAAATAAGTAAAAAACAAACAAACAAATAAATAAGAGTAACAACTACTTATGGAGCCCCCTTTGACATGCAGGCTGGGCATCCTCACCTTCAAAATAATCCTACAAAGAAGATGATACTAGATCCATTTTACAGGTAAAGAAACTGCGGTTCAGAGTGCTTAAGAAACTAGCCTAAAGTCATGGAACTTTGCATTAGTGCCACCAAAATCCTTCAGAGCACCAGGCAATGTCAGTGCCTTTGTTTTGTTCTGAGTCGCCACGGAGGCCCAGTGCCCCACACCCCCTTGAAATAGGTTGGCCAGGTGCCCTCACCCCATTCCAACATATGCCAAAGAACCAAAAAGCCTCCCTTTATGTGGTCCCCCAGGAGGCCCATGTTGAAAGCAAGCACACACAGAGCGGATGAGGGTGACTCACAACTTCTAACCCTCCTCCTAACCAGTTGCATAAACTTTTCCAACGTATTGAAGTCCTGTGTAGAAATAGCGCTTCATGGGAAGATAGCAAGGAAAATGTTCCCGGCGCCGGCAGGCCCGGCTCTGAGTCCTCAGCCCCTTTTTGAGGTTTCTCTCCTTTTTTTCCTTCAGCAATTCCTTTAAAAAAAAAAAACCCCCCCCCCCCCCCCCCCGCACCATGGACCTTGTTAGAGTTGCGAGTACTTGCTCCCCTTACACTGGAGCACTTCTGTAAATGTTTTTGTCCTTTGTGGTACTTCCTGCACTCTTTGAACTTGGCTGTGATGTCTGTTCAGTGGGGCCTTTCTGATCCAACTGGCCCTTGCCTGTACAGCCTCTTCCCAGGTATCAAAAATGAGGGCAGTGGGGCCTGGGGGCCCCTCATTAGAGGGAGGCGGCTCCGCTTTCCCACCAGTCACAAGCCCACTCCACGAATGACCAGTATTGAAAAGAAAGCTCCAGGGATGACAAAGAGACACACAGGTGGGCAGAGTCAGAAGCGGAAGGCTGAAAACAACGAGAAACTCAAAAAAAAAGAAAGGAAGAAAGAAAGACCCCATAAAAGCCTTCTTTCTGACTGCCTACATGGCTCCCTTTCAGAACCTGAGGCTTTCCAGAAAAATGTTCTATGAAGAATAGACCATTCCATGCTGCAAAACCTTCCTTCTGAGGGCAACACCCCAGGTACTCACTCGTCGGCGATTCATTCCCAGAGTTCTTGGCCATACTCAACTCTGCACTGTGGAGATGAGGGATGGCTTTTATCTCAGCAAACTCTGCCACGGTGATCGATCCGAGTGGAGGTCGGGGGCCAGCTCCTACTGGAGCAGGGGCCAGGAACTTCGCTGGGATCCACATGAGTCAGGCTCCTTGGAGAGAGTAGGGTGGGGTAGAGAGGCCCTTGGAGAGCTGCCAAGGGTGGGTCCAGACCTCCCAGAGCTCTGGGCAGAGAGCTGTGGTGGTTGGCAGGGGCCTGGCTCGCCATATACTCATGGGGGCTGGCCCTCTACAAGGGGCAATGCTTATTCTGGGTACTGCAAGCAGCGCTGGCCTTGGGCATCAGAAGACTTGGCTTTGAGCCAGGCTGACCCAGTGTGACCTTGGGCAAGTGGTCTCAGCTCTTCGAGTTTTATTTCCTTTTCTGTAACATGGTTGCGAATCCTTGTCTTCCTTCAGCATTGAAGGCATGCTTTCTTGAGCACCTACTATGTGCTGGCTGCTGGAAATAAAAAGATATCAGGATGACAATGTGCCTGCCTGCAAAGACCACCCACTCTTATCGGGGAAGATAGACACATGAACTGATCATTAAAATCCAACATGATGAATGAAGTAAGCAAGGGAGTAACATGGAACTAGTGGTGATTACTTCTTCCTAGGAAGGTCATAAAAGCTGATTGTAATCTTGAAAGATAACTTAGGAGTTTGGTAGGCAGATGGGAGAGAAGGCAAAAATGGCATTATAGGCAGAGGAGGTACTTGGTGGAAAAGACTATGGCCCAAATTTGAATAAACTCAATGGAAATTAGATTAAGGTGATGCCATATTGCTCATGTTCTCATGCACTTAGAGAAACAAATGAAAATTCTCTCTCTTGAGGACACCATGCAAACATGAAACAAAAGTAAGCTTGTATAACTATATTAAAACAAAGTAGATTTTAAGGGGAAAAGAGCATTACTAGAGATAAAAAAAATGTTTAAAATATTACAAGTTTCAATTCATAAAGCATAGACTAATTCTAAATTTTCATGCAATAAACAACTTCAAAATAGATAAAGTGTGACAATTTTCAGAACAACAAGAAAAATGGATAAGTCTAGAGTCATAAAGGAGATTATCAATATAGCTCTGAAATCTTTAATAAAATAGACAAATATTCAGTAAGGATATAATAGACTTGAACAAAATGAATAGCAAATTTGACTTAATGGATACACTCGTATATAAAATGTTGGAATCAACAACTCCAATCACTTATTCTTTTTCAAACAATCATGACAAAGGGGATTTAAAAATGACTATAGGCTGGGTCATAAAACCAGTTTTAATAAATTTCAAAGCACTGAAATCATAAATAAATTCATTGACCACAATACAATTAAGCTAGAAATCAATAACAAAACAGTAGGCACAAAATCCCCATGTGTTTATAAATTAAACAAGACATACTTCTAAATAACTCAGAGATAAAAGAATAAATCACAATGGAAGTAAGAAAATGTTTTTAACTGAATGATAATGAAATATAATATAAAATTAGTGTGATGTAATTAAAGTGATACTTAGAAGAAACTACATCGCCTTAGTTTTATACATTAGAGAAAAAGAAAGCCTGAAAAACCAGTGATCTAAGAACCAAATTTAAGAGATTAGAAAATGAACAGTAACACACCCCCTACAAAGCAGAAGTTAATGAAAAATATAGCTAATAGCAGAAATTAATAAAATAGAAAACAAACATAGAACAGAGACTTAAGAAACCCAAAAACTGACTCTTTAAAATGACTAATAAAATTGATAATTCCCTTGTAAGGTTAATCAAATCAAAAAGAAAAGTCACAACTAACCAGTATCAGGAATTATATTGAAAAGAGAACACCATTGTAAATCCTAAAGGCATTAAAGTGACAACAAAAGAAGAGTTTAAAGAGAATTTTATGCCAATAAATTTAAATGTAATGAACAAACTTTTAGGAAAATTTAACTTATCAAAACTGACACTAGAAGAATTGAGAAATGTGAATAGTCACACATCTACTTATAAAAAAATTAATCTGTGATTGAAAAGCCATAATGAAAGATCCAAGTTCAGATGGCATCACTAGCTAATTTTCAAACATTTAAGAAGGCATAACACAAATATGACATTGACTCCTTCAGCAAGTAGGAAAGATGCGATGCTTTTCAACTCAATTTATTAGGACAACATAACGTGGACACCAAAACCTGACAAAGTCTTTACAAGAAAGGAAAACTACAGGTCCATGTATCTAATGAATAAAGATGCAAATTCTAAACACAAGGTTAGTAAGTCAAATCTTGAGATATAAAAAAGGATAACATATCACGGCCAAGGTAAGTTTATCCCAGTAGTGTGAGGTTCATTTAACATTAGAAAATTAATCATTGTAATTCGCAATATTAGCAGGCGAAATAAGAAAAAAATTATTATTGTTTCAGTAGATGCTGAAAATGTATTTGGTAAAATTTTGTAACCACTTGTGTTTAAAAATAATTAAAGTCTTCATAAACTAAAAAGAGAAGAGAACTTTATCTGATAGGAAGTATTCACAAAAATCAAAACCAAATCAAACCAAAATACCCTACAATTTACCACAAATATCTCATTTAATGGTAAAATGTTAAACTCACTCTCTGAGTTTAAAAAAATGGGTTCCCAGTACCAACACTTTTATTCAACATTATACTGGAAGATCTAGCCATTGCAATAAGGCAAGAAAAAGAAATAACAGTATAAAGATTATCATTTACAGACAACAAAACTATATATGTAGAAAATCTTAAAAATTATTGATACACTGAAATAAATAATAAGAGAATTTAGCAAATTCTTTAAGTATATAAATTCAATATACCGGTACAAAATCAATTGAATTCAATATATGAACATCTGTCAATTAGAAAGTTAAAATCTTAAAAACTGCATTTATAATAATGTATGTAATCATGAAATATTTAGGTTCGACTAAAACTAGTAAAGGTATTTAAGGTTCCTATTAGAAAGTTCCTAGAGATTGTTGAGAGAGTAAAGAGGACATAATACATGGAGAATATACTCATATATTCAATATCAAAAAAGTCAGTATCATAAAAATGTCAGTTCCCCCAAAACTCACTGCTAGATTCAATGCAATCTCAATCAAAACCTCAACAGCTCACAGCTGAACCCCAGGCCTGCTGAGTCAAGAAGGAGATCCCCAAGGATTTGGGGGTGTGGTGAAGTTTGAGGAGTGCTGTTCCATGGGAATAAATAGCCAATAACCCCCTTGCCCCTCTCTGGGAAGAATAAACAATTCTCTCTGGAATAAACTTCAATGGAGAAGGGGAGTGATCAAGGTGGTGTTTATCACAGGACACACACTTTCTCTTTTACCCAATGCCTCAGTCCTCATAACTGCTGATGAGAGTCTTAATATGATGAGCGTTGCTGTTTTTCAGACAAGAACATGTATCTGGGCTTGCGTAGGGGGAGGTTTACAGATGGGTAAACTGAGGTACGCATAGCAAGGTTATGAGACTTAATATAAAGTGACACAGATATAGGCTGGAGCTCCCTCCTTGGCAAAGCCTAGTATGACTGGATGGCCGTTTGTTTAGCAGTTTGGCCCAATGGAAGGACACTGGACAGGATGGGGAGTCTGGTTCCTGAAGTTGATCTCAGTACTGTCTGGCTTGGCTGTGTGCCCTTGGTCAGGTGGCTTAACCTCTCTGGGGGTGGCTGACCACATGGTCTTAAAAAAGTCCTTTTGTTCTGAAATGCTGTGCCTCTTCCCTTCTATCAAAGGGAACATTCTCTTTGTATGTCTGAGAAGGCTTGTCAACGTAACAAAATGCTGTTTACCTCCATGCATTACATAAAATGAGGCGGTTATTTTATGGAAATGGGGATTAGACTCAGGTTTTGAGGTCATTAACAGGGAGGTGACCGCCCTGAATGCTCAAAGCAAGGTCAGGAAGAGGCACGTGGGTGAGGGAAAGAAGCTCGCCAGGTAACCACAGGTTTCAGCAAATGCTCTCTGGCAATTAACTAAAATTAAATAAACAAATGGGGAAGGGAGGAGGGCAGCCACCCCACCCCCTCAACCCCCCAACTCCTACCTCTTGCTTACCTCTCCTCTTCCTCCTGCTTCTGTGGCTTTTGTCTCTGTGTCCTGTTTTACAATTTTAAATGAATAGACTTTATTGTTTAGAGCAAATTTAGGTTTACAAAGAAGTGAGTGGCAACCACAAAGAATTGCCGTTACCCTCTCCCAAGTTCCCCCTATGATTAACATCTTGCATCCGTGGGGGTACATTTGTTACAATTGGTGAGCCAATATCCATACAGTACTATTATACTATTATGAATGTCCACAGTTTACATCAGGGCTCACTTTTGGTAGTGGACGTTCGATGGGTTTGGACAAAAGTATAAAGACATGCATCTACGGTTACTACCATCTCATACAGAAGTTTCCCTGCCAGAAACAGTCTCTAGTTCCCCTCTGCGACCTGGCAGTCGCTGATCTTTGTACGGCTCCTATAGTTTTGCCTTTTCCAGAACGTCCTATGGTTGGAATTGGCCAGTACCGTCTTGGGAGGCGCCCCCCGGGCCTGGCTGCACACAGCTGGACATTGGCGCGTGTGCTGAGATATTAGGGCTGGGAACAGAAGAAAGGGGGCCAGACTATCACTAAGCACGCTCCAAATGGGCAGAAGGAACTCGTGGGCTCCGGCCTCCTTAGCCATGCCGCTCCCCTCTCTGCAGATCAATTAAATAGGAGATGCTGGTGGTGACACCTCACGGACACCTCACTCCACACCCTGCCCTATTCCCCAAACTGGGCAAAGAAAGAGCATTCTGGAAGGAGAATCTCCACCCACCAACCCATCCTAAATCCAGCCAGGAAGAGCCTACCGGCTGTCTCCTGCCCTCTCCCTGGTAGAAGGTTTTCCAGAGGAACCAGCCAGCCTCCCGAACACCCCCAATATGTGCTGACACAGCTTCATCTCATCTGTCGGCCTCCCTCGTCGGCCAGGACAAAAGTGTCACTCTGTGTCTGACACCACAGTCTGAATGGCTCTCACCCCTGCTAGGCCCTGTCAGTTACGCCCAGCCTCTCGGCCCGGTCCTGGCTTTATTCTCGGGCTGGCATTATTTATCACGGCGAAGGGGACAGCGGAACAAGCGGTTCACACTCAGGGACCCCTCTCTCCTGGAAGACTTCATGCCAAGTGTTGCAAAGTTTGGCCAGAGTCGAGGGGTTGGCTCCTGAATCTTGGTGGGCTTGGGGAGGGCTGGGGGGCTCAAAGCATTTCTGCCTGATCAACAGAGGGTGGGGTAGGGGGTGTTGGAGAAGAAACCCACAGGACACAGGCTCTCCCCAAAGAAGAAAGGCCCTCCACACACCATCCGCTACCCTCTCTGCGAAGGCAATCGTTTTTTAAAGTTTGCATTTCACAGTATGGAGTACCCCAGGCCTGTGTATCTCAAGCCTCCTGTCTCTGAAGCAAAAACTACAAAGGTCTCTGATGTTTCTTCTTCCCGACTCCCCCCCCCCCCCCCACGATATGAACTTTTTTAAAGGCCCCCACTTTCTGGTGAATTCTCCCTTGCTTCTTTTTCTTGCTGAAGCTGTAGACATACATTATGGTAGTGTGAGAAAAGCTAATTAAACTGCAGCGGCTCAGCGGGAGGCAGGCGAGGCCCCGCCGAACACACGGATGATTGATTTGCACTGTCACACGGCTCTGCTGGGTGTCATAACTTAGTGACAAATCAAGGATTACAGTGGCCCAGAGTCACTCTCTCCCTTTGTTGTTCGGCAGACATCAAAGCAGCCAAGCATATTAGTGTTTTTAATAAGTAGTTAAATCAGGAGTAGCTTACAGTTTAGAATTACTTTGTGTACAACTAACAAGTGTTGGGAGGGGTTCGGACAGTAGGGAAAGACACCAAAAGTATTAGTTGGATAAAAAGTAAAATAAAACAAAAGGAAATGAAATGGAGCCTGTGCTGCAGGAGCAAGTTCTTTGTAGGGGTTTTGGGAGATTTTGCATTATTTGTCTAAGGCACCCAGAGGCCTGCTGGGGCGAAGCATGCCATCTGGAAATTGGGTTTTCCGGGGTGTGAGGGGAAATGACTAGAAATGGCACACTTCTGGGTGTGGGGAGGTCTTCATAAGCAAACATTTCATTTTAATCAACACAGAAGAAGGCTGGGCTGGTCAGGGTGATGTGTTTGAAGAAGACTATCCCACTCCCCAACAATTAGTGTCATAAAATGATTGGGGCCACTTACCTTATCTTGAAGGTACACATGGCCCCAAAGACAGCTGCCAGTTGATGCTCTTTTTTCTCAGGATATTTACCTTCGGCCACAAAGCAGAGACCTGAAAATCAGGGCAAGGTGGGAAGCTGTAATTTGTTCTTGCGATGATGCCGTTATCATGGCTGCAGTGCTAATGGCTTCTATAGGGGTAGGATGGAGCCTCTTGGAGGACTTTGCTGCGGCCTGGCCTCAATGACATAAGATGGTCAGCACAGCCCGTGGGTACCAGTTCTACCACAGTGACTTTAAGGAGGTAGAGGCCCCTGGATGTGAAAGGATTCTGCCATAATCACAATGAACTTCGAAGGTGCATGCATTTCCATCAATGGTGGGCTGACCCAGGCCACGTGGTATCAGAGATGAACAAAGGCATGTGACCCTGAGCAAGTCAGGTAGCCTCTCTGGGCCTCCGTTTCTTCATCCTGCATAACTGAAAAGAATCCTTTCTTCCTCGCTGACTGGGTTGTGAAAATCTAATACAACAATGCTGATGGGAATCTCACACATTCCCAAGCGTTATGCAAATCAATCAGAAAATGGGAGCACGAATGAAGCTGTCTTCCCACATGTAGACTTAATTGACGTGGGCAAAGGAAGGCTATCGTGGAACCATCCTCATGGGCACCCCAGGGCAGATATGAAGCTCCAGAAGCACTCTCATTGAAATTCACTTTGGTCTACGCTGTGTATAAAATCCATCTGAAGTAATCAATGACTTATTTTGCATGTGTATGTGTGCATGGTCTACGTAGTATTCCTACTTCCTTCCGTCCTCGTGCGCTAAAACAAGAGAAATAGAAGTCATTGTAGTAGATCTAGTTTTTGCTGCTATGAATGAAAAGGATGGAATTAGGGAGCAGGGCTGCACTGTAGGTAAGAGAGTCAGGGAGAGAGGGGTGCCCCCCACCCCACCCCCAGGGTGGTCCCTGAGGCAGCTGATGGAGCAGTGCTGGGGATAGCCCTGGGCCCGATGGGGTCTTAGCTGGTGGGGTCCAAGTGGGGCTTTTGTCAGTTTGCTTAGGGGAGAGGAGGCTTTGAGGAGCAGAGGGTCCCTAAGAAAATTCAGTGTCTGTGCAGCCACAGTGGCCATCCAACATGGAGGGGGTTCCACTGGAAAATGGGGCCCGGGGCCCTGCTCTTGCTTAGTGCTATGGGCAACCCCAATGATGTGTATTTCTTTTCTTTTTAGATCGCAGACCATCTCCATCCTTTTTCTGACATTATCTCTGAGACATTGCAATTAAGTGCATTACAGCTTATTCTACTTCGCAGTGCCCCAGTCTATGACAGAGGTACAGCTATTCCTCATTTAACAACCAAGTTCTATTCGTGTTAAGAGAATGAATTGGTTGATAAACAAGGAGCTTCAAGGCGGATGTCTTGTGGTGTATTGTGGCACCATAGGGTGTGTATTTTTCAATAGATACCATGCGACACCACACTAATAAATGAAATCTGTAGTCTTGCAAGCCATTGCAAATGCTTCATGCAGTGAATACTAACTGATTCCTGGAACGAGACAAAGCCTGAAAAAAGGGATTCCCGAGATTCACACTGACTGAGAAAGGGGAGAGCTGGTCCCAAGTCCAAGCAGTGGTTAAACAGGTAGGTTGTTAAGTGAGGAATGGCTGTCTCACATCTGCATAAGTACATCCTACAGAGTGGGCTCCTTCTACGTACGCCCAAGTGCGTCATGTTATATCGATTCTTACCTGTTAAAACTGCAGAATTACTGTTTATTTCTTATTTTATTTTATTATTTATTATTAAATGTATTAGGGCTACACTTTGTCTATGTGTTACAATATGTGTCCATAACCGAACATTACTTTTTAAAAACTGACACCGACCTAGCCCTTCTTTAACACTAGAGAGCTTTCTTCAAGTAAACTCTCCTCTAGAAAAGAGCTCTGTCTTATCTAAAACGTTAAATCTGCTCTTCCCACTCTAATCCCAGCAATTTCCCTCCTCCACCTATTAATATATCCTAGAGACACTCCCATGTGTGCACAGGAATGTTCATGCAGTTCACTCACAATAGTGAAAACTGGAAAACTACCTAAATGTCCAGCAGGGTCAGAAAAGACCAACAAGTGGTGGCATTTTCAAATAAAGAAATGCCATTTCATATAAATGGAAATGCCATTTCCCACAGAGAAAATGACAGAACAACAGCTGTGGACATGAACAAGAATAAATCTCAACAACATAAAAAAGAATCCACCAAGAAATGCAAGTCACAGACATGACAACGTGTGTGTGGCTTTGTTAATATAAACTGTAGAAACGGGCACTCATAAAGACTACATTGACGAGGGATACACATTAGTGGTCCAACTTTGATGATAAGGAAGGAAGGAAGGAGGAGACAAGTAGGAAGGAAGGACAGGGAGAGAGGACGGGAAGGAAGAGAGAATGCTGTTATTTCTGGAAAGAGGTTGGGTCCTCCTAGCTCAAGGAGACTCAGAGAGTTCATCCACTGGGGGCGGAGGAGAGAGGATGGGCAAAGTACCCAGGATCTTGGAGTTCCCTTTTTAGTGTGATCAGATGATATTGAGGGGTTACCAGATACTAAGAGTTTACTGATCAGAATGTTCGCATACTTGGCATACATCCTCTATGGGAAACAAAAGAAGACAAAGGTATTGCACATGGGGATGTATCAAAAACACTCAACATGGCGCTCGTGAACTCCTCCAATGGGATGAGGGGCAGTGGAGGAGGGCAAGGGGTCTTTTCTCTGATCCCAGGAAGTGGGTGGGCGAGGACAACAGAGGACTCAGATGGTAGACAGTCTGAGTCTGTCCCTGTGACCATTAAGATGTGGATGCCAGGGTGTGACTGTGCGTGTGAGAAAGACACACCTGGCAACATCAGGGCTGAACACGAAGTCCTGTTAGATGCTATAAAGTTGACATAGGAAAAAGAGCTTCGCTTAGTGAGTCACATTATTCACCTCAGAGAGAGATTGGGGGTGACCGCCAGTCATTCCCCCAGCACAGCACTCTATTTTAGTCGTTTGAACTCACTAGTCGCTCACGTTTTTAGGATTTGTCCGGGTGTTTGTTTATTGCTGGTCTCTGCTGCCCTCGTTCCTTCCTATTGTGCCTGCCCATGGGATAGAAGTTTAGTTCTCTCAGCATTTGGGTATATCAGAGTGGTGTCCTTCGAAGTCTTCCTCCATTAGGATAATATTCAGAGAGCCAACACTTACGGTCACACAGATCTGTAAGAAAAATAACCTTTTTTAGTTACCCAGGAAGCACGCCTAACAGATTGGTCACAGTGGATGCCAATTAGGAAGAACTTAGAAATTGAGGGACAGCATACTTTTTTGCACCCCTTGACGATTTCACCAAGCACATATATTTCCTACACGAAAAGCTTATTTTAGTTAGCATTTCAGCCTCTCTTTTTCTTCATTTCCCAGAACGACCTTTCCAAACTGTCCTTGAAAGTCCCTTGGGCCTGGCTAACGATGCGTCCAGGGTTCACCTCCAAACTCTCCTGTGGATCTGGAATGTTGGCAAAATGTGGGGCTGTTTTCTGGGATTTGTCTTTTCATTCTCTTCATCTTCCTTGTCCCTGGTGGAGTCAGGAGATGTTTCCAGAAGACTCTTGAGACATGAACTGTTGACCTGTGCACTGCCAAAATTAGGTCCCTGAGGACCCATTTGCTGAAAGGTTGGGGCTGACCACAGAGGGGCAAACCACAGCTTTCTCCTCTCGCTGCTGCTGGCCTGGGTTGAACCTCTGTCCCGGGGCATGAGCACAAGCCTCCCCCTAGGACCTTCGCCCCTGAACCGGGAAGAACTTGCCTCTCACAGGCAGAACCAGGTAGAGGGGATGGCCCATCACTTGTGCCAGTTGGCTGAGTTCCTGTCTCAGCTAAACCAGGAAGCTCATAAAAAGGCTTTATCTCTGGGTAACTCATGCCTACCCAGTTTCCACCCGCCTGGCGCCCGGGGAAGGACAACAGAAGGGAGTCGAGAACAATGCCCGTCTGTGAAGCCGAGCCTGCACCAGCAAAGTCATGAGAACGCCAGAGACACGATCCCTCCCCCTCCCTTGGCTTCGTGCCCAGGGGGTCAGGTGGTCTCCCCCATAGACCAGGTGGCCCCGGTCACCATTTGTATTCCTTAGCTTGTGACCTTACCTACATCCTTTCTTAAGTGTTACAACTCTTCTAAAAGCCTGATGGGTGGACCAGTCTTCTCCTTGTATTTCTTAGAATCTTTCTAGTGTCACCACTCTAGAATAAGTCTGTCAGCTGGTTTCTGACCACCCTTGCCCTGGACTGGGCAGAGGACAATGCCTGTCATATGACCTCCTGCCTCTCACCCCCATCACTCTTGCCAGGGCCCCTGACCTGAGTTGAGCAGTCTGACTACTGAGTTAGGGAGGGGTCCCGGTCCCACCTTCCCTGTCCTGAGCCTCATGGCTCCTTGTAAACTCTAACACATTTGGTCATCAGACCCTCCGAGCAAATGCAGTGCCCCAGTGAGCCCCCAAGGTAGCCCACCGGCCCCAGCCCCCCACCAGGGTTCTCACTGCTGGCTGAACAATTTGATGTTCTTTTCTTTGCACTTCCCCACCTGCCGCTTCATGGGTGTTTCCTCGCTAAGCTGAGAAGCACATAGATTAGCACTTCTTTTCTCCTTTGTGGACCGGAATAGATTTGTCTATGGCCATTAGTAGTTTCTGGCTGAGAGAGGACTGGAAACATTTGACTCCTAACCTCAGGCTTCTTCTATGCGATTCTCTCAGAAACACGGCATCAGGGTTTGGGTCCTATTCCATGTCCCTGTTTACATCACAGACTATGAGAGCTGGAAAGGACATTAGGTGGAGCTGCGTCCCCTCCCCTCCCCAGGAAAGTGGCTCCAGGAACGGAAGGGGCTTCCTCCAGGTTACGTAGTGAGGGGTGGCCAAGTCTGGGTGAGGTAGTTCAGCTGGATCCCCAACCTGACCTCATCCCAGACCTTCCGTCTGTCCCCAGGCCCCTGGGGTTGGGCACCAAAGTCCTTTCCCCCCAGTTCCTCCCCTTCCTTCCCTCCCCGCCTGGCCGATCCGGCAGTCTGCTCCTGGCCCTGATGTCTTTCTTTCTGCCTGGCGTTGGTCACTACGAGCACCTCTGAGGAGGGCAGGCCCAGGAAGAGAGCTGGACTGCGTGCAGGATGGATATGGGAGAGAAAGAGTGAGAGGAGAGAGCGGGTAGGAGAAGGGCAAGATTCCAGTCTCCACGCAGGACCTAAGAGAAGACCCCTCCTCACTTAGGCTGGTGGTAGGTTCAGTCCAGGAGGCGAGAAGAAAAATAAAAAAAGGTGTTGATTCTGTAACATCACCACAAATTAGAGTCGATTGAGCAGAATGCTGTCACCTGGATGTGACTGCCACATGGTTCCATGACAGCACTGAGTGGCATCAGAACATCAGGCGGACCTTGCTCATTACGCTGTGAGGACGGTTACCTGGATCCTGCCTGCTCAGCCTCGCCCATGTGGCCAGAGCTTCTGCGTTACAAGGGACTTGAAAAGACCGTTTCATGAAAAAAAAACAAACACCCAAAAAACAACTGTGTCTCTGAGTTCTGCCCATGGGTCCTTCCACATCTGGTGTGTACTATCAGCTCACACTAAGTAGCCACCAGGGTGATGTGAGCAGCCAGTCGGCCCTGGCTGAGTTACGTTCTGTAGAAGTTGGAGCAAGAAATGAGCTGCTCATGCCAGTTCTGCTCACTTTGGAACTGTTCGCCTCCCTAAGCTGGGGGCCCTGGGGACAGGGACACTGCCCAGCCAGGACAACAATGCTGCTCAGCTAACCCCCCTTTGGCGGTGGGTGTGAAGTTGACACCCCGCCCCCCAGCTCTTCTGCCAAGACACACCCACGTTATTATACGGCTGAGTAAACACGCAGGATTGTTTTGCAAACAGCTTCAAAACGGATCCTCCAGCTTTCCCTTACACCCTGCCCCCCAGAATGATGCCTCTAAGTTCTTCCCGAGGGAAAATTGGGAGACACCCCTTAAGCAGGGGTCTACTTCCCAATAGAGGGACAAACACCAATAAAAACCTGTGCATTAAAAAACCGTATCAGATGAAAACACCTGAACTATTAACTGTGACTATTTTTGGTTGGTGAGAAAAGCCTAATTATTTTTCTCTCTGATGTTCTCCAACTTCCAAATGTTCTATGATCCATGCATAGAGAGCCATTTTATGCTAAAAATATATGAACTAACAACTTAGAGACACCATAGCCCTAGAAAGCGAATTATTTCAGCCATCCTCCAGGCCTGAGTGGGCTACCTCTGAAGTCCTTCTCCCATGGAGGGCAGGTTCCTAAACTACCCTGACCCAGTCATTCCACTCCTAGTTATATACAGGTTTCCCCCACTATCCAAAGTAGACCGTTCCTATGAAACCTTTTGTCAGCTAAAATGAGGCAAAGCAAAGCAGCAATTGCCACTAACTTACATGGAAATGTTTCTAGTGCTCCCAGACCCCCAATTCAATGCACTCACAATGTCTTTATTCCATTCGCCATGATGGAAATGCTTAATTACATCGAATTTTATGCTAAATTACCCTCACAAGCTCTCCTAGGCTTTTCTCATACCGTATGACCCATCTTGCAAATGGAGGTGAAGCACAGATGCTCACAAATACAGCTCACAGCTCCGGGGCCCGAGGCTGAGGTGCTGAGTGCGGAGCTTGGTGGGGCCACACTCAATGCTCGGGGTGCCGCTGCCTCTAGGAGCGCTGGCCACAAATCAGGCACTGAATGCTGTTTTCACTTTTTGCTTTTTTTTCCATAAAAGTGAAAACCCGCTTTGAATGTTTTTCAATTAGTGATGCAATGTCTTTCATAAAAGTGGCATAATGGGAACTTTTTAAAAGTGGGGCATACCTGTACCTAAGAAAGTTGAAAACATATGTCCACATAAAAGAATGTACATGAATGTTTAAAGCACCATTATTTATGAGTCAAAAGGTAGAAACAACCTACATGCCCATCAATGGACAAATGGATAAACACATTGTGGCATATCTATACAATGGAACATTATTCAGCCATGAAAAAGAATGACGTTCTTATACATGGTACAACATGGGTGGACTTTGAAACCACAAAGCTAAGTGAAAGAAACAAGACACAAAAGACCATATAACATATGATTCATTCTAATCAAATGTTCAGAAGAGGGAAATCGATAAAGACAGAGAATAGGTAAGTGATTGCCAGGAGCTGGGGGTCAGGAAGATGAAGACTCAAGGGTACAGGGTTTTTTGCGGGGTTTTTTTGAGGTGGTGGAAATGTTTCCAGATTAACCGTGGCGATGGTTGCCCAACTATGAATAAATTAACCATCCCTGAGTTGCACTTCCGATGAGCAAATTGTGTGGTATATGAATTCTATCTCAATAGAGCTGTTTTGAAAAAGCTTTCGCAACTTGATTCATAAATAAATCGATAAATCACACTCACGTGCAGGTGGTGGAGTTACTCTGAGCTGGGACAAGGGAGGAGTTCAAGGTTGAACCCAGCTGCCAGGCAGCCAGTCCACACTCCACATGGATAGCAAACATCCGGCTGAGGAGCGCAGGGGCCCAGGGAGGTGTGCCAAGGAGTGGGAGCCGCCAGGGAGCAGCCGGGGAGCTTAGCCGTCCTGCTGAGCTCAGCCACAACCACTCAGTCAGGTGCCGGGAAACGGGGTGGGGGAGCCAGCACTCAGAACCAACCAGAGGTTGCCGCAGGGGCTGGCTACTCTTCTCACCAGAAAACAGCTCTGTGCCCTCACGCTGGGCTGGCCCATCTTTTCTCCTGGAACTCACTTCACCCCGTGGCTGCCGGCTCTAGGGTCGTGTGCTAAGCCTTAATTGTCTGGTGGCCTGGTTGGCTTCCCTTCTCCCAGGATTGCTGACACAGGAAGAAGGTGACACACTCTGATCACCTGCATAGAGTGTTGTCAGCATGGGTTTGCTGTGTGGGTTTTGAGCCCTGCCCTTTGGGACATGTTAGTCCTTGAACTAAACCAGAAGCCAGGGACAGGAAGTCTTTTGTACCAGCAAGAAGTTGATCTTGACATGTCCTATTTTCCATCAGAGGAAAGAACCAGAAGACCTAAATGGTGTCACCCCTGCACACAAATGCATCTTGGCACAAAGGTGGCTGCCAGGCAGCAAAAACGCCGAGAGTCAGCAAAAAGCCAAAAGCCACTGACTACGTTCTTTATCAAATACTAACCCATCTGGGTCTCTTAGTCCTCCCAGGAGCTTCAGTTTGCTCATGTGTATACTGGAAACTACCCTCTAACTCACAAGTTGTTTGGAAAAGTTAAGTGAGGTAACATAAGTTTCCAAAACTCTTAATGTGTCAGAATATCGGATCGCATCATCATGGCCCTTCTTGGGTAAGATAGTTTAGATACTGTAAGCATGCTCTCATGGGGCCCTGACTAGAAGGTATTATTGTCCCCGTTTTCAAGGTGAGAAAACTGAGGTCAAGTCACTTGCAACAACTGTCCAGTAAATTAATGAATCATGGGGTTGGAACCTCCTCACCCAGTGTCTCTCCCATTATTAGGGGGTTCAGCATCTAGTTGCATCTAACCCCCTTAAACACTTGTCAAAATCAGAGGTACAGGACCTACCCCAGGCTGTGCAATCACATTTGCAGGAGTGGGGACCAAACATGTGGGATTTTAAGTCTCTAGTAGGGAGGTTCAGGTGCTACTCTGGCATTGGCAACGCTGAGCTAAATCAAGAAGAACTTGGAAACAGCAACCTAAAGGAAAAAAAGAAATAACCAGAAACCCTAGAGGATAAAGAAAGAAACTAAAGAATATGATCTGCCTGTAGCTTATATCAGTTGACTTTCACAGAGTGCTTACTTTGTGTGGGATGCTATGGTAAGAGCTTTTCAATACTTTCTATTTACTTATTTAAGTCTCACATGGCTCTGAGGCAGAGACTATTATTATCCCCATTTTACAGATGAGAGAATTGAGGCTAGAGGATTTACATTGTTTACCCAAAGTCACACGGCTAGTCAAGAGAGCCAGGAGATCATCTGAAGCCCTGTACTCTACCTGTAGAGAGGGGAGCGGGCCAGTGGAGTGAAAAGAAAAAGGGGCAAGAAGCAGGCACCCTGGAAAGCTGACGTGAAACAAAGCTGTTTCCTGCCTGCAGGTCATGGCCTCACAGAAACCCATCTGGGGGCTTGGGCACCAGCAGGGAAGTTCATAGTGCATTGGTGGCAAAGCCAGCCCAAAAGTGTCCCTGGCACTTGACAGGGCCCCTCACACTGGGAGTAATGGGTTGAATAATGACCTCCCCCCCTCCCCCGCCAAAAAAAAAGCAAACCAAAAGATATATCCACGGAGTGCCAGGATGGCTCAGTGGGTTAAGCACTCGCCTTGCAGCCCCGGGGTTCAAGGATCGAGTTCCAGTCCCGGCCCTGGCCCGTGCAGACGCATATGCTGAACTGGGGTGAGCTTCCCATGTGGGAGGCCCCCCACCCAGTTCCTGCCCTGCACGGCCCCTGCCCACCTGTGTGGAGTGAAGCCATGTCAGAAAACTGATGATGTACAACTATGGAGACTGCTCTAGGCTCTTCTGCTTTTCTCTGTCTCTCTCTTTGTCAAAACAATAAAATAAATCTAAAAAAAAAAAAAAGTTAGGTCCAGGTCCTAGTCCTTGGAAACTATCAATGTGACCTTATTTGGAAAAGGGGCCTTTTTGGAGGCAATTAAGTTAAGGTGCTTGATTGAAATCATCCTGCATGATCCAGGCTGGTCCCTAAATCCAATGACGTGTCCTTATAGGAAAAGAAGTAGACATAGACAGGAGCTGATGGCCATGCAAAGAGGGAGGCAGTGAGCAGCCACCAGCCAAGGCACGCTGACATCCACCAGAACCTGGAAGAGGCGAGGAGAGGAATGTCTCCCGGAGCCCCGGGAAGGAGTGTGGCCCTGCCAATCCCGGATTCTGGACTTCGGTCCTCCAGAACTGCAAGAGAATAAATGTCTGCTGTTTTAAGTTCCCTAGTTTGTGGTCATTTGTTATGACCACCTTAGGAAATCAAACATAGGGGAATTAACAATCTGCCCTGTCCCCCTTTTGCCTTTACCTAGGGGACATCTCCTCCCTTCCTGTAGAGACCTGCTCCCCCTAATCTTCTGCTACGTGCAGCTGGTAGCCTATGGAATAAGAGCGCCCCCTCTTCTTGGCTACCGTGATTGGTCTAAGAGTAACTCATGGCAGAAGGCTGTCCAATGAGAGTCCTTCCCTAGATGTTTGTATTTTGCAGGTGAGAGATGGACTTTCCTTTCCATTGGGATTGGTAAATTGGTGCACCAGGAATCCAGGCCACTGTGGGACAAGTGCCTGCTGGGTGGAAGAAGCCCATGTGCAGTAGGGAGGAATGAGGCCAACATGGGAGAGAGAGAAGAACAAGGCCAAGTGTGAGAGTGAGAGGATCTAACAGTGCTTACGTTCCCGGAGCCAGCTGACCCTGGGGCCAGCTCCACTGCTTTTATGTTTTGTTCCGTGAACAATGTTTCTGCCCAGCCCAGCCCAGCCCAGCTGACGTTGGGTTCTGGCCCTCACAACTGACAGAGCTTGAGCGAACATAACAGATTTAGAGCAACTGCCGTTCCCCCAGGCAGAGCAGGGGCATCTGGGAACACATTTTATGGCTTTGCTTGCATCTCTCCCCCTTGGGGGGAGGCTTGGGGACAAGATCAAGGGCTAGTGGTTTTATGTGTCGAAGAAAAGAAAAGAAAATGGGTCCCCTTGATTCAAAGCATCAGTCAGAATGTCCAGAAGACCCATTTACAAGCAGGAGAATGCACTTTCCTATTGGGCAGAACCTGGGAAGAGAAGAAAAAGTAAAGGTTCAGACGGGGAGCCAAGGTGGGGTGGGCACAGAGACCCTGAGTCCCCTTTTATAAGCACATGAAGTCACCTATCCGTCCAAACAGCGGCCCCGGGAACACAATAACATCTGAAACTTCTTTCAGGCATTTCCTTCCCTTTCAGGCCTCTGGGTTTCTTAGTCCCTATGTTGCTAATTGTCCATCTTTTCAAAGCTCTCCATTGCAGTTAAAGCCAGAATGCGTCCGATTCATCGCGGCTGAGACTGAGGGGGAGAAAATCACCCAGGTCAGCGGGTCTTTTAATACAGAAAATAAACAAGGAAAGCTGTGCCCACGTGTGTGAGCGCATGTGAGCACACACGTCGCTTGTTATTTCCTGCTCTAATCCGCTTTTCAGCTCCACTATGCAAGATCACAGGAGAGACTTGGGCAGTACCTCTTAGAAAGGTTGCTCACATCTCCTTCAGAAAAGTTCTTCCCCCAAGTTGCCTTTTGTAGTTCACTGGGTCTGCGGACCTCAGGCCTGCTAGTGACTGGTCAGGCAATGGTCACTTTGACCTGGTCACACACCAGAGGCGCTCTGAGGACTTGTTTGCTAGGTGACTGTTTTTATATGTTGCTTGTTATGTTTACTCGTGGCAAGGACTCCTTTCGTCTCACTTGAGGCAAAGTAGACAGGAGCCCTTCCAATGAAAGCGGTGACAAAGACCCGGAGGAAGTCTAGGATATGTGTTTTTCTGACGAGGTTCAACAGCAAAAGGGCTCACGAAGAAACGAAATTTGGCTGTTGTTATTCATCGAAAGGAAAAACGGATTTAGAGGAAGAGCGAGCATGTGGAATGAGGGTGAGCCATTGGTCTCCTTTCAGCCTAACCACTAAATTTCCAACCTGTTTCTGGCCACCTGCAGTTTCCAGTGGTGTGGGACAGAGACTTAGAAACACGCATGGGTCCTACTCAACCACAGTGGCTTCGAGTGGGTGCTAGGAAAATACGAATGTGGCAGAGGTTATCCATGTCACTAAATAGGGCTTTTTAAAAGGTGATGGAATGACAGAGAAAAATAGGGAAGACTAAAGTGTTGATGGTGCTCATAATCCCAAATTCATTCTAAACATGACTTAAATTTCAGAACCCAAAAGGGGAACAAGTGGTCTTATGACTAATATACATGGAAACTGTGGGATGGAAGGTCTTAAATTTGACTGTCCCAGAAATTGTAGTGCAGTACTTCTCAGCTGGAGGCAACTGTGCCCCCCAGAGAAAGTTGGCAATGGAGACTTTTTTTATGGTCATGACTGGGGGCCGGGGGGGGGGGGGAAGTGAGAGGAAGGGTAGTACTGACATCTATTAAAGGGCAGGGACGCTGTTAAACATCCCACAAAGCACTGACCAGGCTCCAACAGCAAAGAATTCTTCACTCTGAGTGCTGATAGTGCCCCTGTTGAGAACCCCTGAGTATAGGTGAGATAATTGGCACCCTCATCAGAACCATCCGGGCTACTGCAACCCATAGGTAGTAGAATCCCCTCCCCTAAATCAGGACTGTGTTTCTCACTAGAATGTGGATGCCTCCTCTCGTAATAGCACTATTTCCTCCTACAAACTCAGCACCCTGAAGGAACATTTCAATCATAATTCATCTCTCTCTCTGCTACATCCGATTGGACCAGAGGCGGCCGACTGACACAAACCAGGCCTCTGAGATTTTTCTCTCAATAATTTGCAGTTCGAGAGAGTCTATTAGTCAGGAAAGGATAGGACATGCCACAGTAATAAATAAGTGTCCCGTCTCAGTGGATTTAAAAAGAGCTTAAGTCTTGCTCATGGCTCTTTTCTGTATTACGTGACAGTGTGGGTTGTCAGGGGTGGGATGGGACAGAGAGCTCTCTGTACCACAGCGTCTCTCAAGCCCCAGGCTGACAGAGGATCACCTATCTTACGACAGAGGTTCACTGTCATCGCCACATGTGGTTTTAGGGTTCACAAGGCAGGAAAACGAGTGACACCTGCTTCCTTCCTCTAGCAGCCCATTGGTCAGAACTAGTCACATGACCCCCTGGCCTGACCATCAGTGGTGTAGAAATATGCCATCTTTCCAAGAACCCAGAGAAGAGAACCAGGAAGGTGTGTGCCCCCGAAACGTCCCAGCCAGTGAGCTGTGAGCAGCTGGGGGGAAGGCCATGGAGTATCGGGGCTTAAATGAGCTCTAGAAGCAGCCAGAGCTGAAGTGATAGGAGAGCAGCTCTCAGGAGAAAACAGAGGAGGTCAGAAAAGACAGAGAGGTGGTCAGACGTGCAGAGAGAACCGAGCAGGAGGCTCCTGAGGGATGGAGACTGTAGGTGCCTTGGTCTTGGGGTAGCTCTCTGCTCCCCAAGTGGCCTGGCTGAGCTGTGTGTCCACGAGAACACTTGGTCAGTACACCAAAGCCTTGCGTGGAGCTGGCGTGAATAGATTCCTGTTCCTCGCCTACCAGAAAGCTTTGACTCATGCTTGCCAGGGGTGCTTCTTAAATACGCAATTCCCCGAGAAAGTTGTGGAAGAAAGCTGGACACTCAAACACATGGAGCTGCCCCAAAGATGACAAATCTCCTGCGGGGAGCTTTTTAGAAGAACCCAACTTTCCACCAGCTCTGACCTAACTCAGCCGATGATGCAGGCAAGACCCGGGCAGGAAGCGGCTGTTGATGTCACTCATGAGCCTCAGAAAGGCCACCCCTATGTGCATACTCGTGTGTCACCCAGCGATGCTGACGGAGGGGGTTGGGACCATTTTGTGCCTTCTCAGAATAATGTTTTTAAATGATTTAAGTATTTTTAAATGCAGAAAGTAAAACACATAGGATTACAATGGAAACCAATTGTAGTGAAAAAGAGTTACCCAAATTATTTTTAAACTGAGACCTAGTACTTATGTCTGTGTACTTATTAATACATTAAGAAAGTCTACTGACAGTAATATCATAATTTCAGAGTAGTGCTGAACAGGAACCACTCTGAAAGATATTTGAAACAATTATAACATGATATAAAAATATCTATTCACTTTGTAGGTAACAAAATGATAACACCAAATACTACCACCACTACTACTACTACTACTACTACTACTATGATTTGTTGCCTACACTTATTAAAACTCAAGAATGTACCAAATTTCCATTAGAGGTTTGTCACACGTTCCAATCTTTTTCCTTATTGTTTATAGCATTTGTGCTGTGCCTAGAAGTTTCCACCCAAAGATTATACAAATATTCACCCATGCTTTCTTCTAGTACTTTTATGTTTTATTTTTTACATTTAAAGCATCTGGAATTTTTTTTTTTTGGGGGGGGGAGAGTGGGTTCCCCCTCCCCAACTGTCTAGCCAATTGTCCCAATAGCGTTCTACAAATTATCTTTTTGTTTCTCATTCATTTGAAAATACCCTTTATCATATATGGAACTCTGAGGTTTACATGTGTGTATTTCCGGAACCTTTCATCTGTTCCACTAGTCTTTTCTTTTCATAGTATGACATAGTTTAAATCACGCTTTATTTTCTGGGAGGGCCAATTCCCCTTTGTCTTCCTTCTTTTTAAGGATTTTCTGGTTATGCTCATCTTTCTATTCTTCCTAATGAATTTAAAAATTATTTGATCGAGTACCCAAAACTCTTGTTGAAATGTTAATTAGTGTTAAGTTTTCAGAATAATTTAGGAAGAAAGGACCTCTTAATAATTGTATCCACTTATCCAAAAACAAAGGATGTCTTTCCATTTAGTCACCTTCTTTAATGTTCTTTGGTAGAGGATATGCACTTTCGTCATATAAATTCTTCATTGTTCTTTTAAAATTGACTCCTACCATTTCATATTCCATTGATATTAATTACATATTCCATTTGATTATTACAGTGAAGGAAAGAGAGATAAAGACAAATTTGATTGATGTCATCGTTTTTCCTGAGTCTGTCTTCCTAAGAGGTTCCAGAGACGATTGAGTTCAACATGATGATCCTAGTACAAAAAATATATATGCAGGGATGCCAGTTTAAAAACTGGAGAGACACAAGAACCAGACATAATTATCCCTACCATTCTAATGGACTTTTTTTCAGGCAACGTGAGGCCTGAAGCAAAAGGACCCTGGCCCAGTCTTGAAGACCTTCCTCCATCTTTGTCTCGGCAAGACCAGGCATCTCATTGGCTCTCAGGGCAAGCCCCACCCCTTCCCACTGAGGCCTCCACTTCCGGGGTCAGGGGTCAGTGTATTTTGGTAGTCCCATTTTACCGCTTTCCTTTCTGGGTGCCTTTTATGAAAATCAGATCCTCTGAAGGGAGTCTGGCATCTCCCTGACACACACGTTTGCTTAAAGATTTACATTTTCGATTTCCTTGCCCATTTTCTGACTGCAGACATAAAAGAGAATTGTAGATGTTTAGAAAAATCAAAGTCCTTCTTAGACACCCGGAGTTCCACCAAGTTAGTATTCACTAGCTCATGCAAAGAAGAGGCTGACGAAATGAGGTGGAAGAACCTGGCCGTTTTTTCCTGCTGAAGTTTTCCAAACTTGATTTCCTCTCACTTTGGGAGTAGCTTCAAGTTCTCAGGGCCATTTGGAAGCTTGTCAGGCCCAGCTTTCTGCTTTACTTGGGCTGAGGTAGTTCTGGGAGCTCACTCTGGACTCACCTCACGGAGAGACGGGTTAGGCAAGGCAGGGCTAGGAAGGGCATGAGTCTGGCCAATGTTCGGGCCAGATGCCGGGCCTTGAACTAGACATTCCATCCTCTGCTACGTGAGCCCAAGGCAGGCCCTCTTGTCAGATCCTGCCCCTGTTCCACTCTCCTTTTCTGCTGCTTCCCTTTCTTGAGTTTAGAACCTCTGGGTTCTAACCCACAATTCTGCATTGTGCATTCAGGGCTAAGGAGGCTTCTGGCTCTTGAAAAACTGCAAACATTTATGTGCTCATCAATTCACAGTCAGAAAAGCATGAGCTGTGTTATCATTTTCATATATATATATATATACCGTATATATATATATATATATATTTTTTTTTTTTCAGATGGGAAAAAACACAGGCAAGGAGTCTCAGGACTCTTCCTAAAATAAGATACGAAAGCTGCGTGCACTTCATGATCACGAAGAGAGCCAGTCGTAGACTCAGGCTCTTGGCCCTTTAGAAGGGACACTTGTTGAGCGACACCTGAAGTCAAGGACGTCTGGGCTGAGTGATGCTTGTCCGTGGGTCACTGGGGACCAAGAGCCATAGAGTCATGTTAGCTGATTGCATAATTCTCTACAGGCTCTTCAGCCACTGACTTTCAAACCACCCCCGAGCCAGACTGCTAGGAAAGTGGCACTATTAGCGTTCAAGTTCATATCACGTGCCCTGAAGAAGCCCATGCTGCTCCCATTGCCACGCCTTCCACTTGCCATTGGAAATGGAAAACTCCATCCTGTAAAATAGCTTTCTTCTTTCAAATGCCCCACCAGCACCTTTTCAGAACAGTTTGAATTGCGATGAATGGAATTTCCCCATGTCTCCCACCTTCCAATGGCAAGGGGGTGGGTCACATGGTCAGCTCCCCAAAGCTTGTAGGACCAATTCCTATATTTTTTCTTTTTTTTTTTTTTCCCCTTCTATTTCAAGATTGGACTTTCTGTGGCCCTCTGAATCGTCTGGGAAGAGACAAAAGAAAAGACCTTCCCCTCTGATTCTTTCCCCTGTTAGATCCAGCCTTCACTGAATGTTACAAGGAGTGTATATGCCAGAAATACCTTCCCAAGACCTGAATACAAACTCGGATCCCACATACTCTGAGGGACTGCTGGCATGCTCTGCTGTCTTCATTGAGCAGTGCTCCCACAGATAACTAGCAAGAGCCGGGGACTGTTTTGACTATATGGGAACAGGGTTGAGTAGTTTGGGATATACAACAAGATCTCACCAGGACAGTAAGTTTGGAAACAGGAAGGAAATTCTGGACAAGACCTCAGCTCTCATCTTTGAGGTAATTCACAGCGCTCTTCCTTTTTGGCCCACTTACATACTATTCATGGGCCCCAATTAAATGCCAGCTTCTTACCCTTCAACCCAGCCTATGAAAGGGAGACTATCTGGAAATTCCAAGGCAGGGTGGTAGGGAAAACGAGTTCATGGGCCTTCTCCTTTTCCCAACCTCATAAGCTTTTATTGCTTCACAGTTCATTGTTTCACTCTTTCCTCTACCCGCCACCACCATCCTTTTTGTTCACACAGGTCCTGTGGGAAACTTCATCTGGGGAGGGATTCAGGTTCTTTTGGAATGCCTGCCAGACGATGATAGTCTCAGTGAAATGCCTGGCTGGGAATACCTGTCCCCCCTCCCTTATCCCAGCACCTTTTAACACTCCCTCCTCTGGTTCAATATGGAGCAATTTCAAGGCTCATCACAGCTAGGGCTTGGGAGTTGTTCCTTGATTTCTGCTTCTCATCTATTGTACATTCCCCAGGACCAGCCGGGAATAGCAGCCAGGGAACAACCATGCAGCAAGACTCTGAGACCAAAAGATCATTGGAAAATCCTAGTAAGTCCATCCTCTTTGGCTCTAAGTTCACATATGGTCAGCATATTAAAAAGCTTGTCCAAAAGACCAGCTTGGGCCACTGGGTGGAGGTGATTTCTGTCATTAACTCAGACTACCGTCCCCCAAATAATCAGGCAATCAGGGCTCTGTGAACTTCAGGTTCATTACAGGTTTGGTCATGTCATTAGATTTAACCCAACCTGATGTTCCTTCTCGAATGGTCCACACTCGAGGAGATAAAGTAGCTGTCTTCGTGAGTGATTGCTTCCAGACTCAACAAAAAGAAACTCATATGTTTGAAATGCCTGCCATTCTTCTCCATTTCACCATAAAGTAGCCAATTTAATTTTGCACAATACTGTTTGATAACAACCATGTGTGTGTGTTCTGTATTTATATACTCAGGAAAGGGACCTACTTGGTCATTGTGAGATAATTTCACAAGAAAAATGGAACCAGATGTGACTCCTTTTTATTTGGCTCTTCATACTCAAGCAGTCTAATTCCCAGGGTCAGTCTTTACTTGGGTTTTCGGTTACCTTCCAGAAGAGGATCCTTTTACATGACAATGTTTGCTTTGCTGAGGTACCTGACCGGCAGGAGTGGGCAAAATGTTTCAGGGAGTTGGTTCTCAGCCTAGCCCTTTCCACCATTTCCGGGTAGAACGCCAGTGGAATAGAAGTTCCTCTTGAGGAATGGAACGTGTCTGTCTAGTAGTAGGCTTATCCACTTCAATTAAACTGTTCTTCCAACTACCCAGAATCTACAAGCACTGTGGGCCTGAAATGCAAGGTCAAATTGTGCTAAGATGACTCCTTCAAAACTCCAAAGCAAAGAACTGGGGCGGGGCTGACATCCGAGAAGGGCAGTCTTTTCTCTTTTCATCCTATTTCCTCTTTCATTGCCATCCCAACCTGTGGGAAGCAGACAGGTGGCAAAGGGAGCTCCAACAACAGATACAAGAAAGCAGGGATCAATCCAGGCAGGCTTCCTGGAGGAATGGGCCTTCAGAAGCTCTTTATGGGACAGCTGCCATCCTAGAGCAATGGCATGACTTAATGGAGAGCCCTGAAGTAGAAGTGGGCAATGGGGAGAGAGGGCCGTGACTGCAGGAGTGGGTGGGGAGCAGGGGGGCTGCTTGGACAGGTCTGTGTCCCGTTAGTCTCGTGCAGCTCAGCTGATGGTCAAGAGCTTTGCACCCCATGTGGACTGAGCCCCCACCAGGCCAGGCTCTATGATCACTACTTCCCATATTACAGCCAATCTGTGGAGGAAGGACTGTTATCAGCCCCTTTCACAGATGCGGAAACCGAATCTTCATGGAGATACATTGCCTATGCAAAGTTAGCACGGTTAGAGGACAGTGCTAGGCCTTGAGCCCAGGCATCTGAATGTCATCGCAGTACAATGCTACTTCTAAGAGTGGTCACTTGCTTTTAAAGACCCCGCAGACATTGAGGGGCTTTAGTCAGGCCCAGAGAGCACTTCTAGGACTCATTTGCCAATCAGGTGATGAAGTGTTCAGCCATCCAGAAAACTGACATGGCCTTATTTTTTCCACATTGTATCCGAGTATGTGTCCCAAAGCGAGCGAGACCCTGGGGAATGCAAAGTCCCTTCCGTACTGCAAGGTCCCGGCATGCTTTTCTTTCAGAGAGAAGCATGGTGTTAGTGACAGCCAAGGGGAGAGCCAAAGAAACGTGGTCTTCTCTTTCAAGCCAGGTTAACTGAGTGTGGCTTGTAGGCAGGTCAGCCATTGATTTTTCTCTCTTCTCCAGGGCATACTACCGTAGCTACATGGATAAAAAGCTGAGGAATAAAGACAGAATTGAATGGTCCGGGTTGAAAGGAAACTTTTGAAACAGGTTAGAGGGCTCCAGTCGGGAGTTGGTCTACAGCGTGAAATGTCTGCTACCTGAACGAGATGCCCAGCGTTGTTTAGATGTGGTGGGGGGGGGGGGGGGGGGGGGAGGGTGTCTAATTATCATTCCTTCCAAAAGCTGAAAGGAAACCATTTGCTTTTGTCTCCCTGTTTGGTTTCTTGCCGCCTGTATCCGCTACCCTGCAAGTCTGGCTTTGAGCTTGGATTTTCTCAAAGTACTTATGGTTTTGCTTCTGTCATGTCAAGCTCAACACAACCCACGCTCCCATTTTATGGATGCTAAGGCTTTAGTCTTGCAAAGAGCTGGTTCCAAATCACCCCAGAGGGCCTGTCAACGTTAGGACAGGTCGGTGGAAACAAAGCAGTATTATAGGAATGCATGCAAGGCAGATCCTGCTCTGCTCCCTCCCACCCCCCCACCCCCACCCCTTACACACACCCCAGGGACCATTCCCAGCAGAACTGACTCCCAGTGGGGATCAGTCCAGAGCTTCAGGGAGGGAAGTCATCTTCGGTAAAAAGAAAGTCAAGGAAAATGATGGGATTGCAAAATAAGAAAAGTTTATTTGCATCCACACATACCCGTTGAGTGCCTGTCCCGTGCCAGGAAGCACGCTCATTTTAGCGACTTGTCATGAGCACCTCAAGAAATAACCTTAGCAGAAGTAATATAGGCTCACGGGTTTTCCTTCCAGGCCAAAGGACTAAAGGCTTTGAATGGAATTCATTAGAGAAAGAGAATTTTAAGTACAGAATTTTGTGACAGCTGATGGAATAGACTTTTCAGTTGCCTAGAATAGTCAAGATCAAGATGGTGCCTGGATCCACCATCAATAGAGCAGAGGAGGTGGTTTTCCAAAATGGACCATCCATGTTTCTCTATCCAGTTTGTCTCATGACAAACAGCAGCTCTTTGCAAGATGGGAGATCAAGATTAGAGATTTCGTCTGAGCAAAACTCTTGGGTCCATGTGGGCCAAGGCAACCCCTCAGCCTTGGCCTCATGAACACTGTTCTCACTTGTTCACCAGCCCAGCAGCGGGTTAACTCACGACTTTGTTTTCTTCTAGGCTTCTTATCACACAAAAGGATATTCACTTCTAGTTCTTTCTCACCATGCTCTGTTGTGATCCCCTTTGGGGAAATAATGACTCCTTTTCAGCCCTTACTTCTCTGGAGGGACTCAGAGATTTGCACTAAGTCACCAAGGTCCCTGGAGCTCAGCAGTTAAGACCATCTGACAGGTCAAGCCAAGTTTTTTGGGGGGCAAGTAAAAATTAGAGTAATCTATGCCATCCAATGTGTGGGGTTAGGGCTCTGAGGTGCCCCAAAGTCCTCAGGGCCACCTGCCTGGTGTGTCAGGAGAGTCATTTGCGCCGTCTGCTCATGCTGTGTCCACATCGCAAGAGCAAGAATATTGCTTTTGCACTTTCCACCGGTCTAATATTCTTTGTCACCTACATTCTCATAATAGGATCCTCTCCCTGTCCCCTCCCCCTTTTAAACTGGCTGTGTGGCCCAAACACCACATTGACTATCCTCCCTTGCAGTTGGCTAAGCATTAGTCAGTGAGGTATAGAAAGTGGTAGGTGTTATACTAATGCTGGGGACATTCTGAAAGGGAGGGAGTAGCCTCTTTTTCCCCTTTTATCATGCTGACTGGAATAAAGGCATGATGGCCATAACTAGAGCAACACTTTTGGTCCATGAGGACAAGGGCCATACCATAGAGCAGTGGTCCTCAAGCTTTTGGGTTTCAGAGCCCCCTTTATACTCTTAATCATTCTTGAAGCTCCTCCTCACCCCCAAAGATTTTACTTGTATAGTAATTGATATTTACAGCATTAGACATTGAAACAGAAATATTTGAAATCCAAGTACACACAAGGGCATATGCCACGAGCCTTCAGGTTAACAACATCATCACACATCATGGAACCTTGAACACTCCACTGTATACTCACCCTTCAGAGAGTGCAAATAAAAAGGCAACTGGCGTGTTAGGATTATGTAGAAACATTTTTTGTCTTACAGACCTCCTGAAAGGATTTGGGGGACCCCAAGACCCCCAGTGAATAACAGAACAGTGAATTAGAAGGTGCTTACGTGTTGGAGGAATTTGTGGCGTGCATGAACACTTCATCTGATTTCCACAATCAAGTTCCAGACTTGTGAGGTGAGAAAAATAAGATGAAGCTTTTCCATTGTTGAAGGCTCTGCTATTTGGGGGTCTTGCGTCCCTTGTGGAGAAACCTAACCCTAAAGAACACACTCCCCTTGAGGGTTTAGTGGGAGGGACTCTGGCTCAGTTTCTCAGGTTTTTCTTTCCCCTGAGGCTAAAAATAACACTCCATCCTCATGCAACTTGAGCGATATATATATATATATTTTTTTTTTAAGGCAAACATTTTCAGGAAGGCATTCCTCTTTGTCAGTTTTTAAGCCAAAGTATCACCTTCACTTTAACCAACACAATGAGGGGAGACAGCAATGAAAAAAGTCTGAGCTACAGATTCATCCGCAAGTGCCATTGTCCTGCATTGTAAACATCATTCCTGAGTGTAGAAGCGCAGAGCCGGGCAGAGTTACCGGCCATCCTCCCAACACCCCAGTGACCCGTGTGTCATCATCCCCATTCTGCGGATGGGGGAGCTGACACATGAAGGAGCTTGCCAATTATGACAGTCAAGTGTTTTCCATTCCCAAAGCACGCCTGTTCATTAACTGGCACATCCACTCAATAAGCCTATAAGGGACATAGATAGATGCTCTTTGGACTCACCCCCGAGCACCCCTCAGTCATTTATGAATCCTCAATGCATTGATAGTCTGACAACAGCCCCTGAAGCTTGTTGCATCTGTGGAAGAGAGGAGCAGGCATGTGGAGAATGGGGACAGCTTCCTCAAATGAGAGCGTCCAGCAGGAACCTCGTCCCCCACTCTGACGTGCAGCTCCCAGCCGGAGTCTGATACCAATTATATTCAGGGCAGAGCCTACTGTATCTCTCTCTTCCAGGATGTGTCTTACATAAGGATCCATGAAACGCAGCTGCCAGGCCCAGCAAGCTTCCAGCTCCATCCAATGTGGCCGTGGAAGGCCTTTTTGAAGAAGTCCTAAGAGCACTTCAACCTCTCAGAAAGGACTTTCACTAGAGTTTGAACTAGATTAAAAGGAGGAAGAGCTACCAGCTATTTATACTCCTCTAAGGCTGTGTGGGTGGTGGGAAAATGACAGTACAGTCTTTCCGGGTCCGGGTGACAAAAGGGTGTCCAGAAACGTTCAATGGCTGGAGATAGGGTTCCAGTGCCGTTCTCCACACCCCGTCCTCAGCCCCCTCTTTTGCCTTTGGCTCTTCCAATAGCCAAGTTGGAATCAAACATCCAAGAGAAAAATATGCTAAACCACAGCTCAGAAACAATATGTCCGTAATTAAGAAAAGATTTTTGATCCTTAAACTGAAAACCCAACACATGTTAAATGCATGGAGAAACAGACAAAAGAAAGCGGAACGCTTGAAACATTTCATTTTTAAAAGTATGCAGATTTCTAAGAAAATGTCCCCACTGTGGGTATCTTCAGTATTTGCTTAATGTTAATCGACAGTCACATCAACGTGAGAAAAATGGTAGGAGGGATATTTCTTTGGCTAGAGAGCTCCACACTGCTTTGTTCTTTAAAATGTTTCAGGAGTTGTGAGAGAACAGTGAAGTGTCTCTTAGTATGGAAAGAATCCAAATTCACCAATTGTCTTACAGGCATAAGTTTGGATACAGACAGTTCTGCCTACAAATAGAAATGACCCAGATGGTGTGTTGGTTTCCTTCAAATTTTAAACTTCCAGAGTAGCTAACTTTAAATTAAGGCTGTCCAGTGATTGACTCTTATAGGTATAATTAAAAATGATTTTCCTAAATGTGCTTTGAACTTGAGTTCAATTTTGCCAGAGCCCTTCCCTGGAATCATTTACAAATAGCAAAACTTTCCTTCCTTCTTTCTTTTCTCTTTCTTTCCATCTTTTTTCTTTCTTTCTTTTTCTTTATTTTTTTCTTCTTTTCTTCCTCCCTCCCTTCCTTCTATCCTTTCTTCTCTTTTCTTTATCTTTCTTCCTGTTCTCCTTCCTGCCTTCCCTTTCTTTTTCATTTTTCTTTGTCTTTCTCTCTTTGTTTTTATCACTTCTTTCTCTTCCTTTCTAATTTCCTCTTTCTCTTTCCTTACTTAAAAAAAAATTCTAGGTCTGTGGACAAAACTCTTTCCCCAATTTGGCTCCACACAGTGCTTAATTCATTAACCCCAAGCTCTGAAAACAGAGAAAGCAAAAGGCTTACAACCATTTCTTATATCCAAAGCAATAAAATGTCTTGCTAGAACATACCGTAGTAAAAATGTTAAACTTACCCTCTACTAGAGCTTTCCTTGCAAAACTGTTCTGTGCAAGTTTCCTCCAAAAATCTCAGAAGCATTAAATCCTCATTAATAAAAGCCCAGTGTATTTAGGGTATCAAAATATGTTTTTAAAGAATGCTTAAAGCAACGGTTACACAAGTTGCCTCATTATCAATAATCTAGCACCAGGCCTTTTATGTGTCATTTCTTTACACAATATACTATCATTGATGACTTTTAGCAAATACATTATGGCAAAGGATTAATCTCATCAGAGGCAGGCTTTGAAAAGAATATGCTAATTTCTAGGGAGCAAGAAAACATCAAAACAGTGCCAGCAAATAGCCAAGGGACTTTTATGTCTTAATATCCTTCAGAAGTGCTTTATCTTCTAGTGCAACGTGTATCATAGTATAAACAGGAAATGAAACAGCCACAGCATCAAAGAGGCATCGGCCACGGCTGTAATTTCAGGTCAGGCTTAATAAAGGTTATCTACAGTAAGCTAATCAAACAAAAGCGGGCATGTTTTAAACAGCCATTTGATAATTCCCAGTTAAGGTGCCCTATCAAAGAGATTCCCAACGACATCTTAGGCCTCCCACTGAATCTCTGCCTTCTCTTTCCACCGCGACTGGTTGCAAAGCTGTTTTTTGGATGTCCTCTTTTCCGGGTGACTTGAAGTTTGAGGCGATCAGCTTATCTGAAGTTGGCCTACTTTTGTGCAGATCTCAGGCTCAAATGTACATGTACGCACACAAGAGTCAAAGACAAACACGAGGCTGGTAAGGTACCCAGTCGTGATATCAGGTCCACAGCCAAACCCAGGTGAGTTGCCCTGTCCGGAAACTGTCCTGGGGCCTCCAAGAGAGGAAGCCAGTCGAAGGCTAGCGCATTCATTGTGGGGCTTTGCACCAGAACGTGAACTTGGGAGCCACCGCAAGAAGCAGCCCTTCCTCTACTTACTATTAATTGGAAAGCCTTTTGAGGTTCTGGTTTACACGCCAAAAAATGGCTCTCGGTATCCCCGAGCTGGCTGATGACCAAGAAAAGGCATCTAGTCTGTTCTCTGCTCTGCACTGAACGTAAATGCTTCCGAAGCTCACACGTCTGGTAACGCACAGACAGGGGACAGAAGGCAGATGCTTTAACGGCAGACTTGAGCCTGTCCTGGGAGTTATTCTGATGACTTAGGTGACACATCTGACCCGTGGCCCCCACACTGATGACTCCCCACTTCCCCCTCCAGCCCTGACTCCTCCTCCCACCCCTCTGGGAGGGGAACACTTCTAAAGTTTGGGCAAGTCCAATAGGCCCACTCAGCTCCTCCCAGGGATGACCTTGAAGGTGCCAGATGGGCCACCTGATAAGAAGGAGGAGTCAGGAAGGCAAAGGGTCCTCTACCCAGGCATTGTGCCTTTTCCCCTGGGGCCCAAGTGAGTCACTTTGATCATTCCTGGCTTTAGGCATTTCCAACAAAATTCAACAGCCAGTCAGTCGTTCAGTTGGCTCCATGAGGGAGTGGGGTGGGGTGAGCAGGGGAGTTTCTTGCTGGGGTTACTCTCAGTTTTGACTGGTTCCCTCCCAGCCCATAATATTTCCCGGGTCTCAGGCTCACCAGTCAGACATTCCTACTTTCCCCAGGCCTTGACCCCAGGGAGAAGGGAGGGGGCCCTTTGGCACATCGCCTGCAACCCATCCATCTCAGACCGTCAGGCAGGGCTGGGGCTGCGTCCCCCGCCCCAGCCCCCAGCTGTTGCTGTGACAGGCTGTGCAGTGGGGATCCAGGCAAGCCAGACGCTGGTGGCCAGGGCAAGGAGGGTCAGCACCATGGCTGGGGCGATGCCATATGCCAAGGCCCACAGCTCGGGGCTGAATCAGCCAACAGTTGCCCACCGAGACCCCTCCGGCGCAGTGTTGCAGCAGCTGGGGGCCGGAGGGCGGGCCGGGCTTTGTTGAGAGATACTCTGCCTTTTTCATCTCTTCCCTAGTCCTCCGGCCCCCCACAGACGCCTGACTATGCCCAGCCCCAGCGCACCACATGGCTAGGCGCCGGGCGACGTGACAGCAATGCTGATGGGCTGAAGGCGCAGGGTTGAGTCTCTGGCTCCCACGAGGGGTCCACACCTGCCCCCCTCCCAGAACTGGACTCCAGCCCCCACCAGCCAAACTTGACAAATTCCCACCACACAAGCAACCCAGCCCATCCGAATTCCACACCCACCCTGTAATCTCTCCACCCCTGTGTAGGAATCTGATAAAACAAAAACCCAATCACTCCCACAAACAATGCAGGCTGCAATGTCCATTCAGCATAGCAGATCAAAGGCACCAAGGACAGACAGAGCCATAAACATCAATCTCAACCCCCCCAAGACCTTTATCCCTGGATCTTAACCCCACCCATTACCAGGGAGTTCATACAGATGTAGTGTGGAGATGCTGGGATGGCTTTCAAGACAAGGGTAATTCCTATCTGTGGAAGCCAGCCATGGGAAAAGTTCAAGGGAAAACAAACCTGTCAAGTCCGTTTTTAAAGGCTGGCTTGTAACGGGAGTCAAGCCTTCGGTTTTTTTCCTTTCTTGTAACTTAACTTTTAGCCAATAGGGAGGTTGCCTGCCTAACAGGCAAGTTTGTGAGGATTGAAGCCACAGGCAACCGCCTGGTATGATTATTTTTCATTTCACTTACTCAGCAAGTATTCACAGAGGGACGTCTTTTCAGACAAGCACAGAGGGGCACCTAATAGAGTCCAGAACTCAGCCTCTTACACATGAATATAATATTCTGCCCCTCAAAGAGTTGTACCGGCCATTGATCATTCTCCATGCTATATTACTATGTTAAGTTTCTTTGGGGAACCAAAATGACCCACAAGAACTTAGATTGACCAGGATATTGGTTCAGTTCTGCCATTTATCAGCTATGGGAGACTTGATTTCCTCTTCTGGAAAATCTTATAGGATTGTTCAGAGAATGAAGTTGTTGAGAATTATAATGGAAAATTAATTGAGTCCTTTAAGGACCAGGCATAATACTGGGCACATGAACTTTTCTTATTTCATCCCCTCAACTACCCTATAAGGCAGGTGCTATCATTATTTACATTTTACAAATGAAGACAGTAAGGCACAGAGAGGTCATGTAATTTGTGCACGGTCACACAGCTACCTAATGACGCAATTGAGATTTGAACTAAGACAACCATGCCAAAAAATCAGATTATAATGTGGAAGTGAAAGTAAAAAAGAATCTAAACATGCACTCTTCCAATACAATAGCCACAAGCCACACATGGATGGCAAAGACATAGCACATTTCCACCATTGCAGAAAATTCTACTGGACAGTGCTGATTAAACAGCAGTTGTCAAACATTTTTAGCAGCAGACATTTTTTTTTCTAATAAAATCTTTGCCTGAAACGTCAATGTTTCAAATAAACAAAATTGCCATTTTCAATAAATGATATTAATGTATTTTATAATGTAATTAATAACATTTGCTAATCACACAGTAAGATATATGTTCATGTATGTCATTTACTTTCAAACATTTTCTTTTCTTAAAGATTTTTATTAAAATATAGCTAATATATAATACTATATTAGTTTCAACTCTCTCTCTCACCTTCTCTCAAACAATAAAATAAATCTTATAAAAAAAAATCCCAAATCATCTTTCTTCCTGGGAGTCACACGCATCCCGTCCACTAAGAAACAACGCAGACATAAGCACAGGGCCCAGGACTAGGCACCGCCACTCCGGCTGCTGATTAGCTCTGTGACCATAGCCGGTTCTTACAGTGGCCACGGCTCCCCTAGCCCTTCTGTACAAGGTCAATAGCAGCCCCTATTTTGGAGGGGTGCTTTGAGGACTAAATGAGACACGACAAAGTTCTCAGCACAGCTCTAGTCACGTAGTAAGTGCTCAAGAAACGTATCCATTCATTCAGCAACTACGTAGCGGTCATTTGAAATGGGCTGGGCCCTGCTCTGGGCACTGGGGACTTTGTTGTTCCCAGAAACAGACCAACCCCCTGCCCTCGGGGAGTTATATCCTGGGTCGACTGTGACTGCTGCCCCTGCTGTGATGGAGAACTCTGAGATTGCTCCTGGTCTTTGGAAGGACGCCATTGCCATCAGACAGAAACCTGGGCCAAGCCCAGGATCTGACAACAGTGGTGTCCCCATGCTGTGGCCCGTGTCATTCCCTCTCCCCAGGGTTCTTGTCACTGAGCTCATAGATGCGTCTTTGGTGCCTCAACTGAAAGCTTCATGGCAAACGGCCCCACCCTTGAGGATGAGATCAAAGCGTCCAGGTAACCAAGGCAACCTGTGAGCGGGGCCCTAGAAGGCTGGCCTCCCCTTCTGAATCATCTCTGGCTGGAGCCAAACCCTGTGGAAAATGGAGCCAAGTAAAGCCAGGATACACGGAAGAACCCGCCGAACCTTCCACTTCCCTCTTGGGAGAACCGGAGGACGTTCTAATACTGATAACACTCAAGCTCTTGTGCCTCTCACTTGTGTGGGCCCCGCTAAGTGCTGGCAGGTAGAAGGGGTTCTAGAAGATTCTAGTGGGGAGAAGAAGCCCGGTTATAATTGGGAAGCATCTCTCTGCAAGCATTTCCAATAAAATGGTATTTTAAAAATGGTTTGTATTCTTTCTCTTAAAGGGGAACCCCCAGAATCCTGTAAGCTTTGGGGCTGCATAAAACCTGGTTTGACCGTAATGGGGGGTCTCTACGGAGAGGTGGACGTGCTGTCCATAGAAATCTGCTTCAGGGAAAGGGCAAGAGCATGAAGCCCACAAGCTCTAGCTCCAGTCATGTCATAGACGATTGCGGTGACTATGGGCGAGTCCCTTCACTTCTCTGGACCATGTCATCTTTTAAAGGGTGTGAGTGGGTGTCTTTTAGGTCCTCATGTGGAATTTCCACAGCACTATCTCCAAACCAGCACATTGCATGGTATCTCTTGATAAGCGCCCTGTATTTCATTCATCAGGAGAGGAATTAAAATGTGCATCTTTGTAACAGAAAGCATATGAATGAAGGTTGTGGGAAAGAGAAGAATTCAGTGTAATCAAGAGACCTCTGAATGTGAACGGGCTTACGAGTAAACAGAAATTTTAGATAAGTGGTAGAATGTTGGTGACAGCAGTGGACAGGATGCCATACATGCACACATGCATTCCTGTTTGGAAACAAGAAGATACGATTTGGGAAGCAAGGTCCAAGATCACCCCCAGCGGCACAAAATCGCACATGCAGTGACTGAGACGGCGCTGACGTTGATGGAGAAGTTGCTGACTTGCACGAGACGCAGCCAGGAATCCTGACTTGTGCAAGAAGCGTGATCTCAGGAAGATCCCAGGGCCTCTGTCCCCCTAGCTTCATGCTCCCACCGGCGTCACGCGCCAGCCTCTCTTCTCTTCCATGTCCTCCCTGCTCCCATGAGCAGAGCTGCCGGGTCTGATGAGTGACGTGGACAGGAGCAACCGGCATGCTCAGCTCCGCCTGCTGCGCTAAGCAGGGCCAGAGTGACAGTGGCAGAGTCTTCATATCCCTTCGCTACGATGTGCAAGGCTCGAGGTGGGCCTAACTCTAGTTTGAACGATTAGGAAGCTCACTGTGGCCATAGGCCTAAACCACTCCTTTAAATATAGTTTTATCACTATCTCTAGCATGTGTGTGTGCCTGCACTTGCTCTCCCTCTCTCTATATATATAACTTGGAAAAGGGGAAAAGTTGTTATTGATTTATATATATTCCAGAAAGTATCCAGCCATGTAACTGTTCTTGTTATACTGACAATGGCTGGATTTTTCCCAGACAGCATACACACACACACACGATTATTAACTCTGCTGAATAACAAACAAGTGAAATGTAAAAATCAGGAGAAATTATACACTTTCCACTTTCCATTTTGTGTGCCTATGGTTATAAATACATAGATATTTCCAGAAAGAAATAAAAGCAAATATAAATATATGATAGGAGAACACTGATCAAAAAGCTAACCTTTTTTTTCTTCTTGTTCTCTATTTTTTATAATTAACACAGCTTACTTACATAATATAGAAATAGAATAGCTATTACAATTTTAATTGTGGTCATTCTGTGGACTTATCAGTGACTTGTATTTTATAATTATTACACTGGGTTTTGTATTTTCTGATTTTTCTACAGTAGGCATAAGTTACTTTTATAACCAGAGGAGGGAAAGGTTTTCAATAAGGAAAGAAGAAAAGCCTGGAAGGAAATACAGAAACATGCTGTTGGCATTGATCTCTGAGTTTTCACACCGTGAAAATTGGCAAACGCTACAACCATGGCTTGATTTATTGCTCTCTTGACTGTCTAGATTGAAGGAAGTGAAGGGAAAAAAAGTTCATAAAGCAAGTTCAAGTTAAAAGTGTGTTGTTTCTGTAATGGTTACCTTGTGACTAGCACACACAAAAAGTTGAAACTTAGGATTACTATTGCCTTTATTTTTAAATTAAATCTGCAAGTTCCACACAATAGAGTGACCCGATATTACTGCTGTGATGGGAGTGGGGGAGAAAAGTTTCTTCTAAAAAAATCAGCAGAGAGTACATCACAAAGCTGTCTGTTCTAGAATAACTGGCACTTCCGTCTTTCAACAATGGTTGACAAATGACAACAACTGCATGACACACTAGTTTTTAGGCACCACTGAGAAGGAAACACTTCCAACTGAACTCTGACCTTTCATCTGTTGTAAGATGCATACAGATTTCAAATGTGAAAAAAAAAAATTGCATGTTGGAACTGATGACATTCAATGGGTAGCATCATGCACGTGGTGAAAGCAGCAAAGTGGTTTCAAGGTCATGGGGCCTGTGAACGCCTCACCACACCGCAGAAGAACCGGGGGAGTTAGGACACAGAGCCCAAGTGGAAGGTAGCAGCTGGGAGAGCTGGGTTCCTGGCTCTGACCCCTACTCCCAGGTGGCCAAAGGGTTCCCTCTCTAGAGGACACCCACTCACTGGGCAGGGAACTGTGACGTTTAATTGGCTAATGTCTGAAGAACCCTTTGAAGATGAAAAGTACCAGGTGGGTATCATCACCATATACTTCTAACGATGATGCATGGAATAATAATAAAGCTCTCCCCACTGGGCCTTTCATCCGTGGATTTCAAAGCACTTAGTGAACCTTAATTAACTCTCACAGCACCTCTATGAAGACGGCATTAATAGCCTCTTGCCTTAGATGGAGAGAGAGGGGAAGGTAAGTGACTGGCCCAGGCCCTCAGAGAGTCAGAGACAAGACATTTGAAAGCATTCATTCATCAGACGAATATGTATGTAGTGCCTCTTCTGTGCCAGGCCTCATGCTAAGCTCTAGGGACACCCCAGCTAAAGTTGGTCAGCACTTGTGCTTAAATTTTCAGGAATTTTGCAAACCAGTTAGAAACAAAGCTATTATTTAACATTGAATTATAGAAACTTAATTAAATTAATTTGAAAACAAAAATAATAAAAATTCAAAAAACATCACTCCTAATCCTTTTACTACAATGTACTATTATCTAAGGCCTTGAGGTTATTTACATCTGTAGTATCAGCAAAGTGGAAATGGTATATATAATGCTGGGTACTTCAACCCCCAACTCCAAGTTCACCAATGTTCTCATTGGTCACTTGAAATTAGCCATGGTGGGAGTATTTACACCATGAAAACTGACAAATGCTAGAGACTGAGGCTTGATGATTTTCTTAACTATCTAGACTTGAAGAAGTGGTGAAGGAAATGTAATAATCCAGGTTAAAGTTAATAGCGTGACATTTCTGTAACCATTGCTTTGTGAATAGCACACACTCATTACATTGAGGAAATACTCTTCCAGCATTCAAAAACCATTATCCTATCCAGCAAAGCAGTCACTTGCATCATTGACAATGGAGTGAAATTTCTACATACATCATTATTTCACTTTCGTGTTACTAGTTACTAAATAAAAATATCAGTCACCCTTCACGTCAAAACTACACCTTCTTTAGTTTAACCACAGATTGGCTAAAGATACGAGTTTGACAAAAATCAATGAGAGCATTCTATGAGAATCAGCTGGCTATATGGAAAGTATAGGAGAAATAATCCATGTTTTATTTGTAACTTGTGTGTTGCACATCAGCACAATTTATTATGACACGGGGTCTAGCACAAGCAATGCCCCAGCAGAAGTAACACCCTTTTTTATTATGAGCTGGTAATCCCTACCAAATCTTTTATTACAAAACCATAAGCATGTATTCTGTAACATAATGTCACACTCAAGCGCATTCTATGACATTTTAGGTGAATGTTCACATTGCTGTCCATCTCGTGCGAGACAAAGCAAGCCTTAGGACATTACAGTGTTACTTCTGCGGGCCCCTCCATATGCTCATTTCCCCCCAGGGACAGCCTGTTGTTAAGCATTTACTAGCACACCACCGGTAGACCCACGGATGAGCAAGGCACAGTCTTCATCTGGCAGCGTTAGTGTGAAGTGAAGCTTCTGGGCCCATGACTAAGGTGAGAAGGACCCTAGTACTGTGTTCACATGGTCAAACGTTATGTAAAATTTACCAAGGAACATGTTTGAAGAGTAATGATCAGACCACTACCTCTCCATTTTGACTTGTCTCCATTTTACTACCTCGCATGTCCACGGCCTTGACATTCTGGGGATCCAACCAAGAATTTGAACTGGGGATACATTTAGTTGGGTTCTGTGGGGTGTGTTTTATGTAGTATGAAGTTACCTCCACATAGAACCAAGTCAACATTAGCCATTATAGTAGAGCGATAGCCTCCGAGAAAAAGCCTACCACCCACTGTGCTGATCCGCCCAGCGTGATGAGTGGACGTTGTGGGTAGTGCAGAAGTAAGATCTGAAATGTATGGAACCCGAAGCCAGTCTATGGAAAAGTCTTCCAGTCATTAACTGTGTGAGATTGAAGTGGAGGTTCTGATTCTTCTCAAACAGAAGTCCTCTGTTTTGACTTCAGTGTCAATCTAGTGATGCAGCCTATATAATTATAAATGCACATGAATTTGTGTTGTCTTTTGATGGGAATTATGTGAACCAGAATGCGTCAGATCCTATATTTGTAGGGCACAAACCTGTGGCGTTACCATAAACAGGAAGTATGTACAGTTGCATGCTTGATGTGTTAGAACAACTAAATAACAGTCACATTTCAATCAACCTGCTAACAGGAAAGATTTCTTTACCTTTCTAATTCCCCTATAGACAGATGGCGTTACAAAAGTCATTGTTATAAAGAGGCAATCAAAGAGTTGTGGACCCCAAGAAGAGTCATTTGATATGAACCCCGAGAAAGAGTTTATCTGCTGAACTGGATACCTCATGGTCAACCAAGGGTCCAAATTTTATGAATAACAAGAGCCTAGTGGCCATTAGATGGAAAGAACTCCTCACATACTCTGTATACTGGGAAGGACCTCGGATGGAACTCCTGCTTCTACTTCAATGTATAATGCAATATATAAATGGTGGGCACATAATTCTCGAACACTGAAGATTAACCATCTAAGATAGAGGTCAGGGTATCCCAAAGACAGATAATTAGATAAAACTCAAGTACAAACTCAACGTAAAAAGATAACTTCACACACAGAGTCAGAATTATAAGTAAACTTTTAAGGCTGCCTAATCCTGCTTCCATCTGACACAGTTCTACTTCCCAAAGGATTTCAAGATTTTCACAGCCTTATTATAAAAAGATCTTTCTAGGTTGAACCAAAATCTGCTTTCCTATAACTTCTAACCACTGGTCTTAATTATATAACCTGGAGCTATACAAAAATAGATCAAAGTCTTCTTCCACATGATAGCACTTGAAATATTTAATGTCAAAATACTATATTATTATTATTATTGTTCCTATTTATTGAGCAATTACTACATGCCAGCACATGGTTATCACTTTTAATCCTCATCACATGCTGAGAAGGTGACAGCATCCAAGCTTCATTTTACAAATGAGACTACGTGGGATGGAGCTGAGGGTGAAACACGAAGGGAAGACGGGTCATGAGCCAGGGGTCTGACTGTCATATGTCAACACTTTCCAGCAAGAAATTCCCAGGGGCCCAAGAATATGAACTTATAAGCCTTCTAGGTCTTTCTGAACATCTATGTTTTGATGGAATATACCAGCTTATTGGCTTGACTTATTACTTTTATTGGCTTGACTTATTACTTTTAATGTCTAACTATTTAGACATGTGGTATGTGGGCCTCCATTTGTACTTCTGTCCCAAGGCCCAGGAACGTTAGCAGCAAGTCTGATGACAACACTCCAGGAGGAACCATCTCTAGGTGAACAGCAGCTGAACGTTCCCTTTCATCTCAGCCCCTTACTGTTTATTCTTCACAGTCCTAGTGCCTCTGATTTTCTGTACAGGGGGCTTTCTTTGCCTTTTATTTACATTTCCATCCCACTGTCACCACCTTTGGTCTCTTCACCCTTAGACGCTAGAGGCTGGCATGGTAGAACTCCCAGGTCAACATGTTGGGAGTCGATCAGTTTTCTACTGCGGCATAACAAGTTACCCCCAAAACATACTGGCATTAAACAACCACAGTGTTATCCCGACAGGTTCTCCGGGCAGTAATGTGGACATGGTTCAGTGAGGCTAGCTTGTCTGTGTTCTACAGGGTCTCACGCCTCAGGTGGGCAGACCTGAAGGGCAGGTGTGGCTTGACTACCGGAGGCTGGAATCATCACTCACAGCTCAGATGCTTGATGCCTGCTGTTGGCCGTCACACACGGCCTCTCTATGTGGTCTTTCCACGTGGGCTATTTGGAGCTTCCTCACAGCATGGAGGCTAGATTGTTGAGAACCCAAAGAGTGAGTGTCCCAAGAAAGCAAGATGGGAATACATGGCATTTCTAGGTACTAACCTCAGAAGTCACGTATAACATCATTTCTGCCATACTTTATTCATTGAGGCAGTCACAGAGGTATTGCTAGGTTTAAGGGAGAGGACATGAACCCCCACTACTTGATGAGAGAATTGTCACAGTACAAGAAGAAAGAGCATGTGGGATGAGAGAGACCATAGTGACCATGTTGGGAAAGGACAATTTGCCACAGAGAGAAAAAGGTAGCATTCACAGGAAGAACACCCAACGAGACCCTACTCTACATCAGACTCTTTACCAAGAACCCCACTGATCTTACCCTGGGGACCTCCCCGTTCTGGTTTCACAGGTGAGGAAATTAAGGCTCAGAAAGGTTCAGGAACTTTCCCAAACCCACACAGAAATTGATGGCATATGCCAGTGCTCCTCAAACTCTAGGACAAGCTTGTCCAACCTGTGTCCCGAGAGCCACATGTGGCCCTGGATGGCTTTGAATGCAGACCAACACAGATTCATAAATTTTCTTAAAATATTATGAGATTTTTTTTGCAACTTTCCTTTTTTTTTGGCTCATCAGCTATCATTAGTGTATTTTATGTGTGGCCCAAGACAATTCTTCTTCCAATGTGGCCCAGGGAAGCCAAAGGCTGGACACCGCTGTGCTAGAAAGTATCATTGTTGGCCACCAGCCATGGAGATTTTCATGCCATAAATCTGGGATGGGACCCAAGAATTCGCAGTTCTAACAAGTTCCCAGATGGTGCTGAAGATGCTGGCCCAGTGACCACAGTTTGAGAACTACTGGCATATAGTTTCTGAATGCGTATCTGTGTGAACAGAATCCTACTTCATCGTACAGCCTATGGAGGAGAGAGCAATGACATTCGTCAACCAAGATAATAACTTATAAACATCACATCTTTAACTCTAAGAGAAATTGTTACCTATGCATCAAGATAAGATTTTCTTTACCCTCCCCACCCCCTTTCTTCTGCCTAATCTCCTCCCTCTGGAGGCTTTTGAGTAAACAGTATAAACAAACAGGTTTTTATCAGCAAAAAAGCCTACCAAAGGTATGCCATGAGAGGTCATCAATAATGGCAAAAGAAAGACACATCTAACTTGAAGATGCTTCATTCTGAAGAACTGACGATGTCCTTTTTCATTAATGCTGAAGACTGGAGGTCAGAGACATGTCTAAAGCCTAAAGGACCTGACCTTGAGCCTCCTTCATGGAATGGGACCCCATGAAGAAAACAGAGGGACTGAAATGGAGAAGAGAACCCTCGGAGGGGTGGGGGGAGGCGGGGAAGGGGAGGAGGAGGAGGGATGGTTAGTCTTACAGGCTTTACTTTACATTTCCAGTTTCTGCACTCTAACATTGCATTTTCTGGCCCCCTTGTTATTGGGTGGAACTGGGTAGCTCATTCTTGTTAATTAATCTAAGAAATGACGGGTGTGACCCCCATGCTGGGGCACCTGATTGCCAATGAGAGAGCCTTCTGAGCTCTCTTTTCCCTCTGCCGCAGTGGCTGGTCATGTTCGTGATGGGGGCTTCTGTATCAGCCTGGAAAGCAGAACGCCTGCCATCCCATGACGGATGTGTGGAGTGAGTGAGGAAGAAGCATCTGCTATCTTACGCCCCTGAGATCTGAGGGTGTGCTTGTTACCGCAGCTTAGCTAGCCTTTCCTGACTGATACATGCACGCATAATGCCAGGCATCTCAGTCAGGCATTATGCGGAGGCCTGAATGAGACTGATCAAGAAAAACAAGTAACTATTGTTACCATTCTCTGGCCTCTGTGAAATGTGTGGCCTTCTTACAGGACGATTCTTCTGCGTCGCCTCCAGGTGTTTGGAGGCTGGCTAAGGGCACGGGAGCTGTATTCCCCACCCCTACCCGGCTTGAGCCCGTCTGAGATCTGTTTTCTCTCACGGGAATCTTGTTTGTCTGAAGGATAACGGCAACACCACAGCCTGGAGCCACAGGCCCCTCCCTGCACACCCAGCTCCAGGTCCGCTCTGCAAAACACGTGTGTCTCCTGCCGGCTGGTGTGGATGCCAGTGCGCTGTCAGTGCCACACCATCAGCATTCTCCTTCCGCTTCTCACTGAGATGCCCGGGCTTCACGGCCGCCAGCATGGATGGCATTCCTGGAAAGTGTCCTGCCAGGCGGGCAGAAGGGGCGGCTTTGTGCTGCTGGGTTCCCAGCTCTCAGCACCGCACCAGCAACCAAGGGGCCCGGTTGGCCCCATTGTCTTGCCTGCTGGAAACAGAGGGCCTGCGCTCTGGCAGAAGCTGCTGAGACAGGAGCCAGGAGGCCAGGGGGTGGGCTGCAGCTATCCTGTCCCTTACCCACCCCCTCCCCCCGTCCCCATCCCACCATCTGCTCCTCGGAGCTTGGATTGCTGTCTGATTTCTTTACAAAAATAAGTTCCACAGGAAAAACAAAGCAAATTGGTGAAAATAACGTGAAGGGTTGAAACAATTTACACTTAAGAGTCTAATTTTTTTTAAGTATAATTTTACTTTCTTTAGCTCCATGGCCCTATGTTTTCCATCAAATTTTGAAAAAGAGGACCAAAAGGGGGGGCAATGGCACTTAGTGCACTTGGGGTCACCCAAGAGTCTCCGTTTAGTCCCTCCACACTTTCCTACCATTATCCCACACCTCACCCCAGGCTCCTATCAGACCTGATGCTTCCTGTGTGGGCGGTGGCCTTTTTCTTTTTTTTTTCAACGGCACACTACCTTGGAGTACACACTCAATGTGGGTTATTTCTCCCTTAATGTTCTGCATCTCCCCAAGTTCGAAGCCAGGAACTGTCCCGTCCTTGCCGGCAGCAAGGGCGAGGTCACATACTCAGGCTCAGCCAATCAGAAATGCCATCATGAGACCCGGCTTCAGGAGTGACTCCAAGAATCAGCCCGGCACAGAATCCATTTAGTAAAGCATGGCTGTATAAACACCCGGTTTCCAGAGGCAGAGGCTATAGTTGGGGCCCCCGACACTGCCGGGCATTGTCCTGATGAGTGACCAGGGTGTCCCCTAAAGCAGGACTGAGGGTCATTTGGGCATTGGGTCAGGTTCCAGAGCCTGTGAGGCCAGTTCTCTGGACCTCTCCTGTTTTCATGAATATCCTCTAATAAATTCCTTTTTTTTTTCCTTCAATGCTCCAGAGTGGGTTTTGTTGTTTGCAGCTATGAATATTGACTAACACAGCACCCCCGCCACCCAAAATGCATGCTTCCCCTTATATTACAAGCCTCATAGCACAGAGAAAGACATTTTCCCAGGGCTCGCCTGTCCTCTCCCATTTAACCAAATAACCACACGAACAAATGTAAAACTGCAATTGTAACAAGTGCTACAAAGGAGAGAAAAACAGGTGAAGCAGGTGCCTTAACTTGGAAGATGTGATCCCACCAGAGAGGCAGCGAAAGGCTTATTTGAGGCAATGACACTTCAGGTGGGAACAATGCTACATTGTCATCAGACTTGCATTTTCTTCTGCCTGGACACATAAGAAAACTACATTTCCCAGACTTTCTTGTAGCCAGGCAGGCCCACGTGACTAAGTTTTGGCCAATAAAATAAAGGCAAAAATAAACTAAGCTGTTTCAAGGCCTGGCCATCAAACATCCCCCATGCAATCTTCTGGTCTCTCACTCCCCAGCTGATGGCACAGCCAGACAATGGGAAGATGCTGGGTCCCTGAGTGACTGCTTTGAGGAGTGACCAGGGAGAGCCTATGGAAACACATCCAAGTTAAATAGCAGTAGAAACAGACTTTTATTGTTTTAAACCATTGAGTTTTCCAGGGCTATTTGTTACTGCAGCTTAGCTCATCCTACCCTAACTAATATCCATTTGGATAGAGAGCTGAAGAATGAATAGGGCTTAACTAGGTATATAAAGAGAGGAGGTGAAAGCATTCTAGGCAGAGAGAGCAGGCCTAGGCAAAGGTTTTGTGGAGGGTGGGAAAGGAGCAACCAGGAGGCTTTAGAAAAGGCCAAAGAGGGTGGATGGAGTGAGAGGCATTGGAGTCAAGATAAGGCAGTGCAGACTGGCAGAGGCGAGTCGAAGAGCCACACATCAGCCACGTGAAGGACTTAAGTCTGCAAGATTCATGCGTGCTCATATTCCCACTGCCCAGATAGTCTGGCTGGGGTCCTGGCTGCTTGTTTTCCAGCCAGAGACCCTGGAGTTCCTCACTGTCTGCCTTCCTCCCTCCCAGCTGCAGAGGGGCTTTGGGAAGAAGCTGTACTTTCCATTCTACAGTAAGCTGTCCACATCAAAGCCCCAGAAGCCGCAGGCATTTGGGGAGTTGTGGGTCAGATATTTAATTATTCTAATCTAGAAGTCTAGTCTCCCAACACGGCCAAGAACAGAAAGTTCTTTTTTGAAAAACAGGGTAGTTATCGGAAGGGTTGACTCTCACTCTTGATCCACAGAGCACTGCGCTCCCCTCCAGACCTTTAAAGTTTGAGAACACACAGACACCTTCCCGCGCCCAGAACCCTGGACAAAGCGGGAGGTCTCTGGCGTTTGCAGTGGAGGGAGGTGAGGGTGCTGTTAGATGCATGCCCTTTTTCTTTATTTTTAATAAAAGCCTCTTTTAAAATGGGGAGACGCAAGTGGACATATATTTCGAAACAACTTTGTTGATCTGATAAAATCAGATAAAGAAATAGCTATAAAAATATTGCCTTATCTACAAAGCTGGGGACACTTTTTTCCCCCCTCTTTTGCTCTTTTTTATCTTTGAGAAAGATAATGAAAGAGGAAGCTTGAAACCCCATTTCTATTGATGTTCGAATACACAACTGCTGGATTTAGGAACCAGAGGAGATCAAAGGGGATGGGTCCCATTTCGATAAAATTACAGCAGCGTTGGCACAGGGGGTGGGGCCCATTTAGGAGCTCAGAGGCAAGGAGTCGTTAACCCACCTTCATGTGAGCCAAGGACAGAAGGAAAAATGCCTGCGATGCCAAGGGATTAATTAGGAGTGTGGCTAATAACATCGCAGCAGCTGCACACACGTTCGCCGGGTGTCTTTCCCTCAGCCAAACCTTCCAGCCCCAGTATCCGCCCCAGAGGAATGGATGATGGTGACTCCCTCCTAGTCCCAGGAGAGAGTTCTCCTGCTCTGAATATTCCCTGGCCTACGGTCCTCAGATCTGCTCTTCCAGGGGTCTGGGGTGAGAGCTGGGGAGAGACAAAGAGAGTCAGGAACCACACATTTCATATCAGTGCTGACTGACTCTCTTACTGTTTTTCTCTTACAATGGAATGCCCAGTGGACTTCTATCTTCCCTTCACCCACAAGTCAAGGTGGGGGCTCTTGGCCTGACTATCCAGGGAGTAGGTTGTTGGGCAGGTATGGCAAGGCAGGTGGAAGCTCTTAGGAAAAACCCACCTGAGTGGTCCCTGTACATACAATCAATGACTGCATAAATCAAGTGCTGATATTAAGAACGAATCCTCTGTATTACATAGTAAAGGCGTGAACGTTCAAGGATGCTGTCCTGCTCCTTTACTCCTCAGTCTATCCCAATTTAAGGAACAGGAAGTTAAAAAACCTCCCCAACCATTTTCATCCTAAACTAGTCATTGCAAGCGAAAAGAAACACTGGTAGAGGCAACTTTCCACCATCACTTGAAGTGGATTCCACAAATACCGAATGATTTCAGTATTAGCTTAATTCAAGTGCAACCAGGAAGGTGAATTAATTTCAGAAAGACTAGAAACATATTTTAAAGCAATAACTTATCCCTGTTTCTCTACCATCTCTTTAATGGAGATAGCAATAATAAAGTAGCTTGAACTTCCTTGCCTGCTAAGAAGCCAGCCATTGTAAAATGTGCTATAGGTACAATACACCTGCCATGTAAGTCTTGTAACAACATGGTGAAGACAGCGTAGTACTTTATTATTGTCTTTTTACTGATGAGGAAGCTGAGACTGGGAGAGGCTAAACAATTGTGCATAATCACTTGGCCAGTGAGTGGTAGAGCTAAGAACTCCAGTCAAGATTGTTATATCATCTGCTCCATTACAGATACCTTCCCTGTATTGATGTACTTGTTTCCCTTCCTTTCTCATACATACCTATTGCCTTTACCTCCTAATCGGAACAGTATTTGGGTTGCTGCATTAATCAGTGTATTCTGACTAGTTACCCTTTGATCTCAAATAAATGCTTGTTGTCTCTTACTTTGAAAAGCCTTTTATTTTTAGGTTAGCAGGAGGTAATCTATTTTTCAATAATAGAGATACTAGTGATCCATCAACTGAGCAGGGCAGAATTGGCAGATGATTCTATAGTGTCTGACCTCATTCGGACCTTGAAAATTAAACTTGGCTAAACAATTTAATTTCGTTAAATGTAAAAATGAGGCATCTTGCCCTTACACTTAGCTTGGTCTACCTGTAGTAGAATTTATCAATAATGAACGCATCATTTTAAATGTAGCAGCACATAATAGCCCCAATTTTAAACAAAACAAGCATACTATCAAATATTGGAAAAGCATTAATAGTAAAACATATTGTTATTTAGTGCAATGTATTAATAACAATAACATGATGTAGTTACCATGCATTGTGTTCTTAAATGAAATGATAGGTAGGCACTGGTCTGAGCATTTTTCATAAGTCATCTCATCTAATCCTCACAACAACCCCATGGAGTATGCACTTTCATCCTATTTTTCAGATAAAGAAACTAAGAATCAGAATGTGAAGTAATTTGCAGAGTTCACACAACTTCTAGGTGGTAGAGTTGGGATTCGAACCTATAACATTCCGTTGTGTTTCCTCTTTACTACGACTATAGCTGCAATTCCCATTGGCCAGCTTCCACCCCAGTGGCTCCTCCTCCAGCCCCAGTCTTGTGCAGGGCATCCTGCTGGAATATCTGAAAGTCTTGTCTTCTCAGCATTTGGTCCCACCCACAGGTAACCCACCACCAAACGCCATCAACTCCAATCCCACTCTCTCAGGTGTCCTGTCCTCCCCACCCCCAATGCCCATGTTTGGATCTTCTAATAACAGACTAGAGGAACGTAAAAGAAATCTCCTACCAGTGCATTTGAGATGTTAAAATAGCATTTCTAAATGAAAAACACTTGAAGCACAGCCAGAGGATTGCCAAGGGCTTAAAATCCCCCCATTATGGGCAGGAGGAAGTAAAAAAAGTAATAAACTCTATTTCAAAAAATTTAAGTCTTGCCTCCACCCCCCATTAAAACATATTCAGACATCTCTTAGGACTATGAAAATTGATATGATCGTTTTGGAAAATAATTTGCTCACATATATCAAAAGCCATAACAACGTTATCTCCTTTAGCCCAGTAATCCCATTCTGTGAATTTCCCCGAAGGAAATAATTCAAAATAAGAAGAAAGAAAAAAAAAGGGGGGGGCGGGGGGGCTAGTTGCATGCAGATGTTTGTTACCCTTTGGTAACAGCAAGAAGCGAAAAGCAAAAGAAATGTCGAACTACAGTGGGATTGGGAAGTCACTTTCAGTGTAATTAACTCAACGGTATAATAGGCAACTGCAAAAATAATAAATATGAGCCCTAGGTAGGGCCTTGGAAAAATATACAAGAAATAATGCTGCATGAAATATATATGCTCCCTAATTACAACGACATTGAAAGAATATATTTTTACAGATGAAAAATGAAAGGCGCATTGGAGAAACGTAAATAATGGATACGATTGATTAGTGGGATTACAGACATGGCTTCTTTGATGCTTTAGAGTTGGATGAAAATGTGTTCAAGCCCCTTTGAAACATTCTCGTGAAGGGAGGGGCTGTGACTGTGTGTGTGTGGTGGGGGGGAGGGACCTCCAGCCCCAGACCTGTGGGCGAGGGGGCCCCTGCTGCTTTCTGTACCGCACAGAGGGACTTCGGACAGCTCCTCGGGCAGGGCCACCATGGCTGTCCTATGTCAGGGGCAGCTCGCAGAACCTCCGGAGGCCTCCCCATCCTGGAGACAGACTCAATTCCTGGCCCCCGGAGGCAGGAAGCCCAGGGCTCTGTCACTGACAGTAGCCAGGTCAGGGATTGGGTCCTGACCCTCTCCTACAAATAGGGCTTGTCCAAAGTCCAAACAGCAAGCGGAGGCTCCAGCCCGGGAGAACTGAGGTCGGGATGCTGGTAAAGGCTGGTGGAGCATTAGAGAGACGGAACAAAGCTCCTAATGGTGGCATTCAACCCCCAGAAGAGCCCTTGAGTGAGGCCTCACCACCTGCTGCCTGTCTGCTGTTGATGAAGCAGCAATTCCAACCATTCATACCCAGCCTGGCATGCCCCCGGCTGAGCCCGCTCCGCCACCCTGCCTGGCATGCCCCCTTCTTCTTCTTCTTCTACTTCTCTGCTCTTTTCTCCCCTCCTCGGCCCCAGGCCTGTCCATGACACCAGGGCCCACCCCTCAGGGGGACCCCATGCTAACTGATGCTGACTCATTAGACTGAGTCCCTACAGATGCTGTGTTGGATTCCCCCATTGTCTTGTTCCTCATGAGCCATTCCAGATCCGGGCACTTGCTGGAGGCTGGGGCAGGGCTCTCCATGGTGCCATCCGGCGAGTTGACACCGCTTCATCGCACACAGGACGTCCAGCACTGGCTTTCATCTCGCTGCGCACAAAAGGGACCGAAGGCTCTGGCTGATAACACTCAGTGGGCGGGCAGCCAGCCAGAGCCCTCGCTCCCATCTAGGACTTCTCTCCCAAGCAGCTGCCTTTGGAGTTTTAAACAGCATTTGTCCAGGGGACATAGGTTTTTGCCAAGGCTGGCACCAGGCTCAAAGGAGTGTGACACTGAGTCACAGTGATGGCTCTTCGCCTTACCTCTCTTTGCAGGTGTCTTTTGCGTCCATGAGAAGGTGGACAAATCCCACCTACAGAGAAATGCACCAGAAGGAGGCCGGGTTTAATCAGGAAGAAGATGCTGTTATCAACAACGGTGTTCTTAAGAAATGCACTCCTGTACGTTCAAGCCCAAAAGTAAATCCAATCAGGTTAATCCCGGATAGATGAGTAAGAATCTGCCTCAAGAAAGACTGAAATATCATGTGTAGCATCGCGTACATCAATCAGTAGGTCCACCTAAATTCCCAGGGGCCTTCAGAAACAGAAAAGCGATTTTAAATATTCCATTTGCGCGCTTCTTGCAGTTGCTAGCATCTTGTGGTTCTTGTTGTTGTTGTTGTTGTTGTTGTTGTTGTTGCTGCTATTGATTTAGGGCAGGATGTCTCAACCCGGGCACTACTGACATTTGAGGCGGCTCAGTCTTTGCTGTGGGGGCGCTGTCCCGGGCATTGTAGGATGTTTTAGCAGCACCCCTGGCCTCTACCTACTAGATGCCAGTAGCACCCCCTCAATTGTCACAACCAAAAACGTCTCTAGACATGGCCACATGTCCCCAGGGGTACAAAACGGCCACCCTAACATCTGAAAACCATTCATTTAGGGAGAAGGAGGCTGTTGGCTAATTCAAAGCAAAAATCACACCCACCTCCTGCACAGATGGTCACTGCTTCACAGAGGCATCTTGAGGAATGGGATTGTGTGGGTTTTACGTCAGAACTGAAGGTGAGGTTTCTAGAACTGGCTGCTCTGGAGAAGAGAAGGCACGCTGGGATTGGTGGTCACAGCACATCCGAAATGTCCCTGCTTTTAACATGGCACTTGTGTGAGCAGGGGTGCTCACACACCCGCGCAGCAGACAAAGAAAGGACAATTTTTCTTTGAAAAGACTCCTCCCATGGTCCCTGGCAATGAAGCCCCTCAGAACAGTCGCAGTTGTGTTGGGGGTTATTAACTTGACAGACTGCCTGGGCTGCACGGGGCTTAGAAGATTAATCAGAAATGAAGAAAGCATTTCTGAAATTCTGATGTATGTCAATTGTGTGTGCAAAGTGGTAGCTACCCAAATTGTTTCACTGGTGGCGTTTTCAGCTGCACCTCTGGGTGAAAATGAGATTCCTAAACAATGATGATGAGCAACCTGAATCCCTCCCCCAGGGAATTTGGAATATGGGCTACAAGCTTACATTTACCGTGACTACAAGTCATGTCCTATTTGTTTTAACACACACACACACTGCTTACTATGTCCCAAGCATTGCCCTAAGTGATTTACAAACAAAGTTCATTTGCTACTCAAAACAATTCTATGAAGTAAATACTATCATTGTTCCCCCATTTCACAGGTGGAACACAGAGGTACAGAGAAGTCAAGTAAGTCCCTTAAGTACACACAGCTGGTAGAGGGCAATGTCACAATATCATGTCACTTTGGGGAATTAAAAAAAAAAATGGTGAAAAACTGGAATCAGGTTCCGTGCCCCATCTCTGTCCCTTTTGACTTGCCCTTATATGGATGGCTCAGCTTTGCTGGTCTGGGGTTCCCCAGCTGTAAAAGAATGAAGTTAATTGGTGTTTCCCAAAAGATGGTGTAACTATGAGCAGAAAGAGAGATTATTTTAGGTAATACATGCATAAATACTTTTTCGCAGTTAGATATTTATTTTCATGTATATTAGAAAAATATATATCAGATAGATGATTATTGATAGATAGATAGATAGATAGCTCTAGATAGATGATGATTGATAGATAAGCAGATAGATAGATACCCCAAACCTGCAATATCACCGGTTAACTGCCTGGGATGAGACCAAAGTAGATAGAAGCACCAGAGTTTCAAACCAAGTTAAGGAAACTTAATCATGAAACTGACAAGGTAGGCTCTTGACACACATGTTCACACCCTGCCTGAGTCAAGGTGGTTGGGATGGACATGAATCTATTCCCCCCATTCCAAGGTGGACTTAGGACCCTGGCCTGGTCACAGCGATTGTCCTGTGGATGAACACATGATCCAAGATGTCCAGAGAGGCCTCGCTGTGGCTTTGATGGAATGAAGGGACAGCCCAGGCATCGCCAGAGGCCTCTTGCCCCTACCTAATGGGGATGGAGTCATGACAGGGACACAGAGGGCCAGAAGATGCAGGCAGGGGCTTTGAAGACACCACATGGGACCCAGAGCTGACAGGCCGGACACCAGGTCTACCCCCACCCTGTGTCCCTTACCTAAGGCGCATGTGTTTGCCTGGTGTGAATTTGGTTTCTGTCCCTTGAGGAGTTTTAGTTATCACAAGTGTGAAATGTACTCTTGGGACTCAGTGAGCAGCTGCTATTTCCTAGTACCAGGTGGTAACTTTGAAAAGCCATAGCAACTTTGGTGGGAGAAGGGAGGGATACAGCAGTCACGCCCATCCTCTGCTGGAAGTGACGACTGTATGTTGTGGCTTTGTGTCGAGCAGCGAGCAGCGTGGGGAGAGAAGAGAGGCAAACTTTGGTACTGGCTTTCCCGAGGCTCTGTTTTCTCATCTGTAAGGTGGTGCACAATAGCTCCTTGGAGGCGTTGTCCTGGGGCTAAGGGGGACAACACAAGCCATCTACCTGATGAAGTATCCCAGCCCAGCAAATGGTAGCGATTACTATATTGTGCAAATATTTTACATAAATTATTGCATTGAACGCGATCTTTACAATAATCCTACACTTTAAAATCATCATTCCTGTTTTGCTGCACAGAAACTGGAATTGAGAGAGGCTAGGTGATTTGTCCACGACTAAATGGCCAATAAGAAACAGAGGGGTTTCTCAAGCCAGGTCTGATGTACCTCATCTGAGGCCCAGGAGCCTTGAAGGAACATTACAAGATCTGGAAGCATGACCCCAGGGAGCTCTTCATCAGAGGTAAAGGGGTGTGAAGACCACCAGTGGTGGCATAGAAGTAAGACCAGATAGCCCAGTAAATTCCCCCAGAGCTCATCTTATATCCTGCCCACCTTGGAAAGTTTCTTGGAAAATCCTGGAGCTAAGGCTTGGAGGAAAATCAGCTTCATGGAACAAAGGTGTGGAGTAATCCAGCAAAGCACCCAGTCCTGATGCATCAACAGGAACTGACATTAATACACGACCACAGATCCCAGATGTTGTTATGGCTGGATTACACGGACTTGGAAAGTTCAGGCATGAAATGCCTGAACAATAACAATAGAAAACAGATCAAAAGCCCAAAGAAAGAAATCAGGAGAAATGAAAAACAGAAGGAACTGCAGAGGAAGATGAAAGCAAAGAATTACAATTTGACACCAAAGGGGAGTCAGTGTTTCAGGTTTTGCTGGCAGCTGACCCATAACCAGATGAGGTTTTTGCAGCATTATTGGAGGTATGAAATTGCCAACTTTGAATCGTGTTGTAGACTTCCGGGACCTTGGGGTCAAGAGCATTCCCTGACAGGCTCTTAGGCTCACCCTTCCCTTTCAATTATCTTAGAGGCCATCAGTGCCAGAATCTGCACAGACCCCATCAGAGTCAGTTCCCCCCAAAACACCAGGGAGGTCTGCAAGGTACAAGAGGGATGGAAGGTACACTTCCCCTGGCCGTGGTCCCCTAAGAGTCTCATTGCTCAATGGATCAGAACACTTCCCATCTCTCAGTTCAATAAAAGAGAACCCAGTTTACATAGCCTTTGGCAAAAGAGGGAATATATTGGCTCAACTAGCTTCAGGTATGGCTGGATCCAGGAGTTCAAAATCTATCACCAGGACTATCTCTCTGTTCCACTCCCTATTTGCTTTATTCTCAAGCTTCACGCAGAGACACAATGGCAAATTTCAAGCCTGTATCCTTCCAGGTTTGGGTTCAACAAACATCTCTCCCAATCAGTTTCTCTTCCAAAACGTCCCAGCAAAAGACTCATCGGGACCCACTGCCTCTAATCAGGTCATATGGCCATCCCAGTGGCCAGGGGAATATGACATTCTCATTGACCAGGCCTGAGTCACATGGCTATGCCTAGAACGGGTAATAAAATCAACTCCACCCCCAAGATTCAGAACTGAGGTGAGTGTTTTCCCTACCAAAGTGGGGTCCCAGCATTAGGAGAAGGTAAATGGATACCAGAATCAAAACCAATGGGTGTCTACTATTCCCCACCCCAGTTCTATCCCTTGAATAGGACTCCCCTTTGCCACTTGGTCCCCTCATGTCAAAATAGGAAATAAGAGCATTATTACCTGGTCCCTAAATATTAATGCCAAGTATCACTCATATAAAAACCACCCATTGATACTGACTTTGACCATACAGTGTCCTAGGCACCAGGAAACAAACTGAATCCACAACCTGGTTCTCATTACCAGGAAACACACACTCTCGTAAGGTTTAGGGGACCGCTGGCCTGAAGGGAGAAAGTCATCTGAAATTTCTCAGGAAATATTTGGGTTCTTTAGTGAAGTCTCCCGGGAAGACACCTACCCTGCCCCCATCCCAGATCCCAAATTTTAACCAATGACTTGACAGTTCACAACACACTTCAGTTTCTTTTTGTATTTGAGACTCCCAATATCTTTAGGAGTTATTCCTATTTGGCATTTTATGGGCAAAGGAGAAAAGCTCAGAGAGGTTGCATGAGTCACCTGGGGTCACACAGCTAATAAGTGATGATACCCAAACTTCTGATCTGCTCCCTTATCCACCCCCCAAGCCACGTGAACCTACCAGATGTCAAGAACTTTGTCGTTCGTGCTGGATATAAAGGAGGCCAGCAGTCCAACAAGAGGATGGCACAGGGCAGAAGAGCCAGGAGCCATTGGAGGCTCATGCTGCTATCTTGCATTCTGTACTTCTCGGGCCACATGCACAGCCAGCTGTGGGGGCTGGGAGGAGGACACCTGGGAAGGCTTTCAGGAAGAGGAGGCCCAGGAGGGAGAATGTGTGTGGGGGCGGGGAGGAGGGGAGCAGGGTTAGGAATGGAAAAGAATGTCTGAGTGAACTGGATATGAAGAGTAAGGAAGGGAGTTGGGGGGTGGGGTGGGGGGCGGGGGCTGGCAGTTCTTGAGAGGCTGAAACGGGTGCAAAGGAGATCGGTGACTGAAGCTACAGCTGAGTGGAGCCGATGGGCCATCCCGGAGCTAAAGCAGTGAGTGCTGAGGAGGGACACTTGGTTTGGAGAGGGACTTGGGCAGAAGATGAGTCAAAGCTGAGCTGCAGTGGGAGGAGCCAGAGGGTGGAGTGGCAGGGTGGCAGCAGAGTCGTGGTGTCAATAGATGCACTACTGGGATGGGGCGGTGGGGGGAGTGGCTAACCAATGATCCAACCTCCCAGTTTCTAGGAGGATATTCTGGAAGGGGCGTGGGGTGGGGGGTAAAGGAGAGAAATCACTGAAAGGGACCCATGTGCAGTGGCAGGCACCCCGTCGGTGATCATAACAAGAACTAACACTTATGGAGTGTCCCTCTGGTCTGACATTCTGCTAAGGGCTTTCCACGGGCTATCTTCGGTAATGCCAAGCAACAGCTTATGACAGAGTTACCATGAGTATCGTCCCCACTTTGGAGATGATGAGGACACACGGAGGTTCAAGGGCACAGCCAGCTAGGGGCAGAGCCAGGACAGATGCCTAGAACGATGTGCCTCAAGGCATTCATATTTAACACTTTATGACCATAAAGCTATTAACCTGTTTGTGTCTATTCACAACTTCTATTTGGCATTGCTGATCACCCATAGATGTGTCTGTTCTTTAGCTTCTGTGAACAGGTTATAACACCTTAGAGTTCTCTCCTTAATCAAAGGGTTGAGTAAAATCTTCGACATGCCTCTTTTATATGTGCTTGACCTTCACGATTTTACCCTTTTGGAAACTATCCTTTAACGGTTGGCATGGGAAGATGTTTATGGTCCAGGTAAGGATTGGCAAGCTATGGCTTGTGAGCCAAATCCATCCTGCTGCCTGTTTTTGTAAATAAAGTTTTGTTGGAATGCAGACATCACAAAGATGGAGTTGAGTAGTTGCAACAGAAACCATATGGTGTGCAAACTATATTTACTATCTGAACCTTTACAGAAAGTTTGCACCGATCCCTGCTATCAGTGAAAAAATATCACTAGTAGGATTTAAAAAATGTATTATATGTACATGTATACACATATAGACTGACAAGCATCAAAGAGGATATACAACAAAATGTGACGACCTAGGCATCATTCTTGACTTGAACATCTGACCTTCATACCCAACAACCAACCAGTCATGGCAAAAATTCTCTTTAGTACTAAAGGAGAGTCCAATCCTAGAAAGGACTGTCAGAAGATATTAATATAGTATTATCCATTCAAAAAGTATTCATAAAAAAAAAGTATTCATGATACTACATGGTATGGTGGGCTGGGAACAGGGGGACCAATTTGTCCTGGTCCACTTGGGATGTTCCCAGTTTTAAAACTGACAGCCCCATGCCCAAAGAATGCCCTTAATCCCAGGAAACTGGGACAACTGGTCACCCAAAGTGGAAATCAGGCCATCCTGGCATGGATCTTAGATCTGCTACTTACTGACCACCTGGGCACTTGTGAGAAGACCACTTACCTTCTCTGAGCCTCACTTAATTCAACTTCAAACATATTTACTCCCTGTTCCACAGAAGTCATTATAAGAATGAAGTGAGGTTAGCATATGAACATGTGCTTAGTAAACCATGACAGTGAACATAAATGGTTCTTATCACTTTGTCCCCAAAATATCCCATTGCCTAGACTTTGTGTGACAATATAACATAAATAGGATGAGAGAACTATTATCTAGACAGTGGTCAGATAATTATAAGGTGACCATACAATTTATTGTCCATACCAGTTTAATGTTGAGTATGAAAGGGGAACTCTTAATGACACTGAGATAACAGTACTAACCAGGACTGAGCCAGGTAACTGGCACATAGGGTCACCTGGTCACAGACCCCAAAATGACTTGGGAATAAGGCTACATGGGCTCACAAACTGTGCAACCCTCAGAGGGCCCTGTGTGTGGTTTTAGGCTCTTGCTGTGCCTGTCTTGAAATTCTTACGAGTTTTTTCAACAAGTGACCCCCATTTTCATTTTGCACTGGGCCTGGAAATTATGCAACTGGTCTTGAGAAAATCCCATGGTGCATCAGAGAGCAACGGCGTGACCTCTGGAACCCTTCAAGGAGAACGCAGCTAAGCTTCCTGGGCCCCAAGGACAAAGTTCCGGTTTCAACCCTAGCTGGTTTGGATCTCCTGGACTTAAAAATAGCAGCACCTAATGAGCTGAAGGATGGAGCCTGGGGGTCCCTGCGCTGCCAAGTCACCCCCCGCTGCCCCACTCAGAGCAGGTGCTGGCCTGCAGCGAGGAGCCAGCCAGCACACGCCCAGAGGTGTTCCCCACAAATGACCTCACTCCTGTTTGAACTCTGGGTTTGTCCTTGGCCAACATTTCCAGGGCCTGGCGGAGGCTTGGGGAAGGAGCAGCTGGATGAACCCTAGAGGGCATGTGAGTGTTAGTCATGCCGCGCAGTGAAATCTACTGAGCTGGCCACCCCCAGCCCCGCGGATGGCTGCGACCACCACGGCGGGGCTCTCAAAGGGCTGCAGCGATAAAATCCCGTTTGGCTGTCAAACAAAGCCGGGCAGTGTGGCCAGAGGAGTGCAGCTGCTCAAACAGTGAGCAAGAGATGGATCGGAAGCTCTGGGGTAAAAAGGCAGCAGGCAGCTAACCAAAGGACAAACTCCTCTAGCCTGATTCTGGAAGGGGGGTCGTGGAGCAGTGGAGACGACCCATGTCAGTCATGGTTGAGTTTTTCAACCTGCACTGCTGAGGGGCCCGCCCTGTGCACTGGAGGACATTTATTTAGTGGCCTCATTAACCTCTACCCATTCAATGCCACTCGCACCCCTCCCCCTCACAGTGGGACAATCCCACAATGTCCCTTGGGGAGCAACACTGCCTCTAATTGAGAACCCCTGGTTGATGGCATCCAAGAGGCTCGACATGGAAGGGTGGTTGTGAGCATTAGATGAGTGGGTAGCTGTTAACGAGCCTGGAGAAGCGATTGCCCTGGTAAGGGCCCTGTCAGATGAGGCTGTTACCTCAATGAGATCGCTGTGTCCCAGCTCTGATGGCGCCCCCGTGGAGAGCATCAGGCACATGGCTGTCACACCACGTGCCCGGCGCCTGCACAGCCCCCATCCCGGCATCCTGTTCACACCTCCCCATGTGGCTCTGCCATTTGCCACCAGGCCAAGTGTCTTCCCCTCTCTGTTTTGGTGTCCCCAGCTGAAAACTGGGGCTAGTCACCGCCTTCCTCTCGTGCATTGTTTTGAAAATCAGCTGGGGTCGTGTAGGGAAGACACCTGCCACAGAGACCGGCCATCGTAAGCGCCCCAGGACCAGCTAACGGGAATTGTTATTGCCTCCCAACAGTGCCTGGCAGGTGTTAAAAAAACACATGCACACACTGCATGGACTGTGAGTATGTGTGTGTAAGGCTGGAAACTGGGCACTGGTCTCCAAAAACCAATCAGGAATTGTTCCTTTTTCTTTCTCTGCTCTCTCTCTCTGTCTCTTTTTGAATGGGGGTAGTGAGCGGATGGTAGTGCTGGGTCTTACTCTAACATGCCTAACTCATCTCTAGATGTTGCAAAGGTAACCTTGGGTGCCTAGAAGCCTCCTCAGCAGCACGTCTACCCCCATGGCTCCTTCACAGGGCAGGGAGTGGGGTGGGGGCACCCAATAGTAGGGGGAGCAAATGTCCAAGCTTAGGCAGGACTGAGGGGGTGCTAGGAGACTAAAATCCGGAAAGTCCCGGCCGCTCAGGACGACGTGGTCCCCCTAACTGAGAGTTTGGGATTCTCTTTAGACTTCTGTCAGGAGTACAACCCCACCAGCTAAAATGATTCTTCATGGTCTGAAAACACCCTATTCCCAGAGGATGACAATCAGGAGCTGGAGAGATCCCCGCCGGCCATGCCCCACCTCCACAGAAAGCAAGCCCTGGTGTCCCCAGCTTCTGCTGATGTGGGAGCCGTGCTGGCTCCCGTCCTGCTCTGTCTCTCTCTGTCCCTTGCTTGTGCCTTGGCGTCTGGTGGTGGCCCTATCCCCAGCCGTAGGCTTGGAGCCTGCCCTTGGAGGGCTGATGCCCAAGCCCCAGCCACCAGCGCAGGCCCTCTGCCCCGGGCTGTGCCAGGGCCCCGTGGGCTGGCTCTCTCATCTCGAAAAGGATTGCTAAGGCCAAACTTCAGTGACTTACCAGTGTCCCTTCACCTTCCCCCAGACCTCCCACAGAGCACACCTGTGGGTGGGGGCAGCAATTCAGCTTGTCATCCATAAAGGACCAGAAGGAAAACGCAGTGGCTGTGGCGGATCATGAGAGCCATGACCACTTCAAATATTCAGGGGCTTGATTCTTTCCTCTGGTCCGGAGTTGGCGTGGAACTTGGGTGTACAGAAAATCATATCCGAGTAGCACTGAGAGCCAACCAGGGCAAGGACAGCGAGTGGGAAGGGCCCCAAATAAGTTCCCATGGGGGTAAGAGGAAGGAGGCTGAGGAACCCCTCCACAGAAGGCTGTAATGAGCTCAGAATTGTAACTCATGCCATGGATACCATGCCAAGCTCTCGCCACCCCCACCCCACCCCCCAAAAGGAAAGAGAAGCCACGCCCATTCCCCACACCCCTTGCCAGTCAGCCTGGTAAAATGATCCAGGAAGAAAACTAGACTGAGGTGGAGAGGCTGCCTAGAAATAGCTGCTTTTGTCAACCTGAATTTGTTTCCAGGTGAACACAGTGTTGACGGAAAGCAAGTCTGTCTGCTCCAAGGCGGGGTCCCCATAGAAGCCAGTTCCCAAGAGCAGACACCTCAGCAAACAGGACCCCCAGCCTTGTAATAATTCTACAGGTTAACGGTGGCTGGGGTTGAATAATGGCTCATTAGGCTGTTCCTGGAGATAATTTACATTTTGTTTGAGCCTCCGCTTTTCAGGCATTTTTCTGACGTAGCTCTGGGCTCGCTCTCTCTCTCCCCCTAAATCTATTTAATGCTCATCCTTATTCTCCAAAACCCCTTAGACCAGGACCTAAAACTTGACCCCAGTCTCCCACCCCTCCCCGGGGCTCCTCCCAATGCAGAAACTACCTGGCCCTGATCCCTTGGGACCTTTCTTGCTCTCCTCGAGTTGAAAGGTGCCTTTTGTGGGAGAAACTGAAAAATAATTTCCGCCAAATACTTCCAGCGGAATTCAGATTGGAGCCCATTGCACATTTCATGCTTTCATGACATTCTTGTTCAGGAATGAATCTTTTATGAAAGGTCTATTTTAAGGTGCACCTTCCAGTACCTTATTTTTGTCTCAGAAAGGAAAAGGCAGAGGCAGGAGCTGAAGTCCGATTTGCCGTGAGCTTAACTTGGCTCAGGGCGAAGGCAGTGGGATGTGGGCTTTGAGCAGAGTGGGTGCTGCTGGCTTTGCACAGAGCGCCCCTCTCCCCCAAAACACACACCTTTTTTTTTTTCTTTCAATTAGGCCATTTTCCTTAACTGAAAACAAACCCCTGAAGGATTTAAGCATGCTTTCTCTCCCACTCTTCCCTGGCTGTGGAGAATCTCACTTGCTCTCAGGCACCAAACTGCTGACCAGTCAGATTTGTCACCTTGGCCTGGGAACAGCGCCTGTAAACTCCCCACACCTCTCTGGGGCCAGGGGGCTGGTTCAGGGAGGCGGAGTTGTTTCTGCAGGTGTGGGGGAGGGCTTCCACTGAGCCTTTCCCTCCCATTCTTGCCTGTTCATCCCACCGATTTTTACTAATGTTTGTTAAGAAGTATCCAAACTCTTGGAAATGAGGCAAAAAGATGAGTTCCTTGCCCTTTCAAAGTCACACTGGGGCATTGTTTAGGAAGCCCTCCTGTCCTAGGCTAGACGTGGACTCCATGGCAGTGTTGTGTGCACAAGGTTTGCTGGGCCCACCTGTGAGGTGATGAGGAAGGAAGAACTGGGCAAGGGAGAGGCTGACCTGCAGTGTGGTCATGACTGAGGCCTCTGCTATCCCATGGAAAGCTCTGGACATGGGGTGGCCCTTCAGTGTTGTCCCAAATGGAGTCTCTGCTTTCAGTTCTGCTGGCTCTATACCTAGAAATAGAATTACTGGATCATATGGTAATTCTATGTCTAGTTTTTTGAGGAGCCGCCATATTGGTTTTCCATGATGGCTGCACCATTTTATATTCCCAAAAGCATTGCATTGGAGTTCTAATTTCTCCATTCTTCATTAACATTTGTTATTTTCTGTTTGCTTGTCTTCTCTATAATCGCCATCCTAAGTGATATCTCATTGTGGTTTTGATTTGTATTTCCATAATGATTAGTGATGGGAAGCATCTCTGCATATTCTTATTGACCTTCTGTATGTCTTCTTTGGAGAAATAGCTATTCAAGTCCTTTGACTTTCTTAATTGGGTTGTTTGGTTTGCTTGTCATTGAGTTGAAGGAGACTAGCTATTCTTAAAAAGAGATGTGGACTTGTACATCCAGAAACTAATTGTTACCAATCAATGTCACCCCAATAAATTTAACAATTAAAAAATAAATAAATAAATACATAAAAAGAGGAAATCTAATCTGTGTCCTCTCAACACACACACACACACACACACACACACACACCAGGCCATGTGACAGAGCTGGGGTAACAGGACAAATATGAAACATGAAGCAAAGAAGTGGCACAGCAATGCACAGACATGCTGGGAAATTCGCCATTTGGGTCAGGAGTGCAGGCCACATTCACAGGCAGGACACTCCAATCAGCCCTGAGCACATTGGGGCACTGGCTTCAGGAGAGCACAGCGCTCTAACTCAGTGAGTGAGGTACATGGCTGCAGATGAAGCAACTCAAATACAGAGATGACGTGGCTCCCTACCCATCCACCGGGAAAAGACTTAGTCTTTGCACACCAGCCCCTGTATTGGGCTCATTGATCTCATCTGGCAAAGAAGCTGAACTAAGTGGGGGCCTGCCCTTCTCATCCTACCCAATGCCAAGGCAATGAAGAAGCCAAGGGCCAGGAATGTCTGAGCTTAAAATAGAGACAAGGCCCAGTGTCAAGACCAAGGCTTTCCTTTGTGTTATGTATACGCATAGTACCCTGATTTCTGCTAAGTCTAGTCTGATTTCTTTGGGTTGTGCATGGAACTCAGTGCCTGGAACGTTAGAATGGATCCAGCAAAAGTTGGGTTGAACTTGATGGCACTGGGTGAAACATGGGAACAGCCCAGAGCAAAGGGCCTCTGTTTCAGCAGCTGTGACCTTGGGTTCATTATCCGGCCTCTTGATATTCATTTCTTCCTCTTTAAACAGAAAGAACACCCATCTAGAGGGTTTCCCAAGAGGACTAAATTGGAACCAATGTGAAAACTTACATAAAGTGTCTGGCAAAGGGAGCAGCTCAATAAATATAAATAGTAACTGTCTTCCCATTAGCTTTATCTAGAAATCCTGCCTAGTTAGGAATGCAGGGACAGAAATGGGGCAAATCTAAAGAATCCTTCAAAATCATCACCCAGCCCTTCCTGCCAACTTTTACTGAATGCCTGGCAGCTTGGAGACGAGTTAGAAAATCAGAAGACGAGGAGCCAGTCCTGTCTCGGCCACTTACTAACTAGCTAGGTGACCTTGGGAAAGACACATCACCTCTCTGAAGACCCAATGAGATCGCACACATGAGAGAATTTTATAGATTATAAAGAGGGGCAAACAAAGATGGCAGCGCAATGCTCAGAGGCAGGGTGAAGACAGAAGCCATCACTCCACACGTTTTCTTTCTGGAGGACAGCAGGACAAAGGCTTCCCTTCCACAAAAGACTGGGGAAGGCAGTTTGGTTAATGGTCCTTCACCCAGAGGCCAAAAGGTGACAGGTCAAAGTGAGGCCTTGTCTACTAGGGGGACTCCTGCTGAGGGGCCTGGGGGCTGGCTGCCCCTGTGAGGCCCAGAGCAACAGGCTTGCTCAGCAAAGAAAGGGACACTTTGTTTTTGAGATTCTGGGGCAGCTGAGAGAGGAGGTGGGTAGAAGCCTGAAGCTGCCAGAGCCGCCCCCTTGCTTTCTGACCAAACACTGGACACTGCGCAGAATCCAGTCGCTCTCTCAATGACATCTATCATTACTATTATTCGTTCACATCTATTCAACACCGTTGAAGTCTGAGCTAAGGAAGCCCTCTCATTGAACCCTCACAACGACCTGATGTAGGACGAACCGCCTTAACTAATCTCCACTCAGCTGATCTGGTGACTGAGGTTCGGGGCGTCACCGTGGGTGACCCCCGAGTCACAGAGAGCTATGTGTCTGAAGGTCACAGGATTTAAACCCAGGGCTACGTGGCTCCACAGTCCATGCCCACACCCACCACCTCGTGGCTGAGGAGTGGTTTCCAAAGTGAACAGGGGAGGGCATTCTGGGTAGAGGTGGGGTGGCTCTCAAACCAGCCCTCCAGCTGGTCAGGGAGTAAATGGCAAAGGAAGACACCATGCTGGGTGCTGGAGGCAGACCGTGCCCCATGGAGGGGGAGGCCAGAAGGCTGCCCCCAGGCTGGCAGCAGCTGGCTGACCACCTCACTCCCTATTTGCTGAGGACCTGTGGGTAGGACAGGGGCATCATCTGGTTTGGAAGCCTCCAGCTCAGGCCAGTGGCCATGGTAACACTGCCTCCAGAGAGTCCTCCAGTCCTGGACTGCCCAGGAGGCCAGCTCTGCCCGTCCAGACGTGCCCACCGACCTCCCAGGCTGCCACGGGGCTGGGAATACGGCCTCTTTCCACGCTGTTGCCAGTTGCCCTCGTCTCAGCAGGGCACTTGCGCCCTCCAGGAACCGTGGGAGCCACGGGCTTCCAGCTCCGTGTCCCCCGAGCCGCTCAGCATCCCGGCCTGCGCGGGGTCGCCAAGGCGCTCTGGCTGTGAAAGCGCCCAGGAGCTTCTGATCTCCACACACTTGCAAAGGCATTTCTTATCAGAGACTGTCCCCGGTTTTAGTGTCCTCAGGAGACAAAGTGAATTCTCTCTGCAGTGGAAGGGGCTTCAAAACAGAATCAGAAGGTGAGGGGTGGGTGGCTGCAGGGCGCCTGGAGACCCTGCACAGGGCACAGTCCAGAGGACCCCTCTCGCCCCAAGCAGGAGGTGAGGGCAGGGAAGATGAAACCCAGTGGGCACCTCAGCCCACCCACCCGCTGCTTTGGTGGCCAGAGTCGGTCTGTCCTTGGTCTCCCATTTACATCCCCACCCTTGGCCCCCCCCTCCATAAAGACCTTTCCTTCGCATTCGTTTGGGGACTGAACCACAAGGGGACATTGTCTGTTTTCCCGCTCACACTGTAAATAGAGAGAAACCCTGGGCTTTGGAAACGAACCGACCGGGGTTCCAATTCTGACGCTGTCACTTTGTGGAACCCTCTGGGTGACCCAGGACGAGTTCCTGGTGTCCCCTGCCTCAGAGCACCGCTGGAGGACTCAGTGGGATAACGTGTGTAGAGTGACCAGTGCAAGACCCAGCCCTGGGGTAGAAGCTCAAAAGCGATGGCTGGAATCTGGCCGGGCAAGGATGACACTGCTCTTTACAGATGAAGAAGCTAAAGCCCACAGAGGGTGCGGGACAAGCCCAGGGCACAGAGCATATTGAATGCGAGCTCCACATCCCTAACCAATGTGCCAATTGCTTCTCTCGGCCAGCTAGACTTCTCCTGTCCCCACCTGTAGAATGGGGATCTAGATACTACCTATCTGCAGGGCATCTGCAAGGACACAGAGCAGGGTGGGCACAGGTGGAATGTGTGCCTTCAAATCCTGGCTTGAAATCCTGGCTCGCCATTGATGAATGCGGTGACCTGGGGTGAACTATCCACATCTGAGCGCCTCTCTTCTCACCTGTGAACTGCAGCTGCTAGGGACCCACCTCATAGGCTGAACGGGAGGATGAAACGCGATGTCAATACACACACCTTGAAAACATCGTATTAAGCGAAATACCCGTATTTTCCGGCGTATAAGACGACCCCCTAATTTTACAGTTAAAACATAGGTTTAGGCCTATATTCGCTGTATAAGACTACAGCCTCGGAAGTGGGGGGTAGTGTTATACAGCGAATATAGGCCTAAACCTATGTTTTAACTGTAAAATTAGGGGGTCGTCTTATACACCGGAAAATACGGTAAGTCAGACTGAAAGAATCAAGAAACATATGACCTCACTTATAGGTGGATTATAAAACTGAAAGTAACAAAGACATAAAAACTCATGAACGTAGTCAATAGTTCAGTGGTTACCTGAGGGGGAGGGGGGAGGTGGGTGGGAGAGTTGGGTGAGGGGGAAGAGGGAGGGGGCATCAAATCTATGGTGATGGAAAGAGAGCTGACTCTGGGTGGTGAGCACATAACGCAATGTAGACACAATGTAATGTAGAATTGTACACCTGGAAACAATATAATTGTTACCAACCAATGTCACCCCAATAAATTTAACAATTAAAAAATATATATACATTCCTCAGCAAAGCAGGATTGTTATCCTGACATCCCACTGCCCAGCGATGCACATACCACAGGTTTCCAGGAGATGGAAGGAGCTGGCCGCTGGGCGCCCCCCACCCTGACCCCACAGCGGGTTTGGTGGGATGAGGACAGACACCGCTGCTGGGTGCTGACCAGACAGGGCTGGCATGAGGAGAAAAGGCCAAGGGCACTGAGGGCCAGCCCTCCACCCCCCGCCACCAGCAGCCAGATGCTACTGAGAAATGTTTCTGCCCCAGCTCAGTGGACTGGAGGCATGCAGGCCAACCTCTTGGGTAACCTGGTTTTGAGCAATTCCCTAAAAGGGGTGCCAAGTCCCCAAAAAAGCACATGTTGGCTGCCGTGTTACATCCTCCAGGCTTGATCTCTGTTTTAGACATTCATTAATCAGCCTCACTTTATTTTTAGACAACTCGTGCCTAGCCATTAGCCAGACTCTGGCCCCTCTCCAAGACTGGACTTTGTTTTCTGATTTTTTTTAAAAAAACCATCTTAAAAAAAAAAAAAAGAACTAAAGCAATTTCTTAATGCTCTCTTCAAGAGGGGGAAATATATAGCTTGCAAACTATGGAAAATCGGGGCTTGTTTTTTTGCTAAATTAAGACAAAATGAGTTGTCCTAATAACAATGTGTTTATCCCCCCTGGTTTGTGACTGTATCTTCAGGAGTCAGCATCCCCTGTCAGGTTGGGAAGGAACAGGGTCTTTCTTGCTGTTGTCATGACTTCTGTATTTGTGTTCCCAGGAATTAACATGGTGCCCAGCACCAAGAGTCTCGATAAATGGATGCATCTCCTTCCCTGCCCTGCCCTTCCCTGCCCTGCCCTGCCCTTTCCCCTTTTCGCTAAGTTTGAGTTGAGTTTCTATCATATAGAACCTAAACAGCCTTGACCAATATAGTACGTATAGGACTAGTTATAATTCATCAACTACTCATAGGTGCTGAAGTTCATTCAGATGAGATTATTGATACTACAATGGAATTATCTTATTTCCAGGCAAGCCCATAGCAGGGGATCACAGAATACCAGATTGAGCAGGGTCAACTAATTTAGGCTCTCTCCATTAACTAGGCAAATCAAATATCTCATTCTCATCTGACAATCAAGTTGTTTCTGTTTGTACAACAAAAGCCTAACTGCCTTCCATATGTCTCTGGCAAGCATCCCAAGCTCACACAAGATCTGCCTCAAAGACGAGAAACTTATGTTAAGGAACTTGAGTCAGTGAGAAAGAAAATTCCCACAAGAACCCCAGAACAGCCCCAAACCCAAGCTTTCAAGAGATCAAATGTAATGAAAATGAAAGGAGGACTAGGACTCAAGACAACTTAAGCAACCAAGTAAGTTCTCCTTCTCTTCCGCAGGGCTTGATTATTGGTGTGAGTCTATCCCCATTACTAACTACTTGGCCCTCAATTTCTGTACTTCCAGTTCAAATTCAAAAGAAAGAGAATCGGAGGGACCTTAACTTAGTAATCATTAACCTGCTGGGAAGTTCCAGGCCACATCTCCTCATAGCCAATGGATTGGCTGTTCTTGGGTCAGGTGCTTTCCTCTGGTCCAATCAGCTAACTGGAAGGGGTCACATGCTATCAGAACAATGACAGTTCTGATATCTCAGCAGACTGTGGACAGGGTAGTCATTCTAAATGCCTAGTGTTAAAAGTATCAATGGTTTCAAGATTAAACGTAGAGACTGTGAGGCCCGGCTGGGTTCAAATTTAGTTTCTCTGTTCATTAACCATGACCTTAGACAAGCTATTAATATTTCAAATCTCTTCTGTAAATTGGAGGTAATAATAATAATACCTGACTTTCTAAGTTGATTATCACAAAGCCTGTTTGCAGTAAGCACACAGCCTTTCTTAGTTATTATTATTTCTTGCACTATATTGTTAGCCTGTTCAAGATATGGAGAGAGTTGTCCATATAGGGAAAAAATTATATCAAGAAACAAGAGTTTGTGTTCTGTTCCCCTTCTCAGTCACTAGCCAATTGTAGTTCTTCTGTCTTCACATCTTCAAATAGAACTACCTGAGTGAAGTTAGAAGAGGTAGACCAGATGGTCCTATGCAGAACCATCAAATTCTAGTCAAAGATTGTTTTCTTTTCACTCATCCCATTTCTTCTTGTTTGATCTCCCAAGGGCAGACAACAACCATATGAGCTCTGCACGTAAACCCTCCATTCCTGCTCCAACCACAGCAAACCACTACTTCACTGGTCAGCAGCTCCTTCCCAAGAGCCTGCTGCCATGTCCTGCTCACAAGTCATTGCTACAAGACCCCGTGGAAGACATTCATTACAATGTCTGTCCACTTCCACACACGTGCTCTCAACACGCCTTGTTTCTGGTGCATGACGATGACCCTGGCCATTCTGACTGACCACGGAATAGACATTTGGCCTGACTGTGCCAATTAGGCTCCCTCACCTGGGAACTATAATATCAATAAGAGAGAGTCTATCCCAACAAAACCTGGAACTGGAACACAAATGCTCATAAGTTAGGAGGCTGTCACGAGCTGCCATGGAGACGAAAGAACAGACAAAGTTAGTCTAGCCAGAGAGAAGAGAATGAAATGGATGTCCAAGAAAAGTGGAGCAGAGGACCAGAGAGAGAGTGAGCCTTCTCATTCACATTTCCAGGCCCTTTCTGAGGCAGGGCCAATGTGGTAAGTTGTGTTTTCCAGGACATTTACACTATTTCCCACCCCACACATGCTCTTTCAGAACCTCGCCACTCCATCAGGAGACAGAGTCTGCATGAGCCTTTCAACCCTCTCTGCTCCTAGAATATGGCAGACATGACCTGCATGATTTCTGAGGCTAGGTCAGAAAACGTGAGACAGCTTTCATATGGCTTTGTCTTGGGGTTACTCACCAATGGAACCCAGACACTGTGCTGTGAAGCATAGACCACACGTAGAGGCCCATGTGGAGAAGAACCCAGGCCTGTGTCCTCAATTCTGATATCCAGCAGCCACCTGCCAACCATATACGTGCACCATCTTCAAAGCAGATCCTCCAGTCCCCAGTAAACCAAGTCACATGAACCTGAGGTCAGACTTCCCCACTGAGCCTCTTCTAAACTGCACATTCAGGGGCAATAAGTGATGGTCGCCTGAAGCCACTAAGTTTGGGGTGGTTTGTTATTCAGCAATAAATCACTAGAACAATGACAGTCTATCTTCGATTTACAGAAGACACCCCTACATCTTTAGAACAAAGCCCTCATCCTGGCTTAAGCCAGTTCACGTGGGTTTGACTTGAAACTAAAGAAAGCTACTGAAGGCCTCTTTTTCCACTTACACAGGAGTGTTGAAGGAATGTACGTGAAGGCTGTCTTTCTGGTCTGCGCACCTCCACGTGCATTCACCTCAAAGACCCGAGGTTTTCCTGTGTGTCTGTGTGTATCTACGCAGCAGGAATATTGAGCTTTATCACCCCTTAAGAACTAGTTGTGGAGCTTTGCACATAATGGGCCCTCAAGCCCTGACATGACCATTAGCCTACACAGTGGTCACAAACACAGAAGACTGCTTCAATTGAGAATAAGCCTTCCTGGCAGGCTGCTTGCTCCAGCAATCACAGAGCAGTCCCACACGTGCCCACACTCCAGCACCCAGCCACTGTGCAGGAGACAAAACGAAGACCTTGAGTCTGGATGATGTGGCTGCCTGCACCCTTAGAAGTCAAGGTCGAGATCCCTGCCAGGACACTCAAGATTCCTAAGTGCCCCATGGCTGAGCTGGGCCTTCAGCCACATTAGGGACCTATCATCAGGACAGAGGTGAAAGGGACCAGAAGACATCGCAGCCCACGAAGGAGTTTGAGCCAATTGAGATGGACCTACCACATGTGGTCACCACGAGGCCCATAACAAGACTTCTCTGTGAAGACGTCCAAGCCCTGGCGAGAGCCAGCAGACTGAATTCCAGGGCTATCATCGAATTTCAACAGGGACTTGACATATGTGGCAATAAGACTTGATCCAGTGTCATGTCCAGGGACAAGGCAGTGTTGGCAGCAAAGAAGAAAGAATACAGAGTCCTCGCAATGCATCTCCCCTCACGTGGCCTGGAGTAAAGACTAAAATGAAGGCCCAGCACTTTGTGCTGCTTTGCCTCTGGGGAAACTGGGAGCATGTAATGGCCTAACTGCAACTTCCCTTCCCACACTGTTCCCATGAACAAGGTCCCCTAGCCAAACATCCCTCCTCATCAAGGGGGCCCGGTGCAGTGCCTGCTTATCCCTGAGGTGTGGGTGTCAGTTCCCTGCCAATCCCTGGAATTATTCAGACAAGCCAGTCATATCCTCTCATGGTAATGAGCCCCCTCCCCACTTGACACCACAAAGCCAGCCTGCCTCCCACAGACTCTGGGACTAAGACTATTTTACCTGAGTGAAGTTAGAAGGGGTAGACCAGATGGTCTCACCCAGATCCATCAAATTCTAGTCAAAGACTGCTTTAATATCACTCATCCCATTTCTTCCTTTTTGATCTCCAAGGACAGAGAACAATCACAGGAGCTCCAACTGCTCCACCCCGGGCCCAAGTGCAACCCCCGCATCCTAGCCCTGCATAGCGTGTAGTCTCCTTCTCCCCCCAGGATGTGAGTATACACGACAACAAACTGCTGTTGTTCTCACTGTCAGGTGTCACGGATTCTGCCATTGCCATAAGCCTAGGGAAGGAGCCCCTCCCTCACGAGTGGGATGAAGGAGAGGCAGTTAAAACATTGGCCTTTACAACAGCCTCCGTGGTGTTGGGAGTATGGGCTCATCTGCTGTGTAGTGAGCGACCTTTGTCTGTCTTGGCCTGGGCTCTCGTCGGTAGCCTCGTGCGCAGTGCTGCCTCCACTCTTCACATAGCTCCATATCCACTTTCATCTCCCCATGACAGAGGGAAATGCAGTCAGCCAACTTTGTCACCTGGGGGTCTCCTTCAAATGCTGGCTCTGTCTCCACGAGTCTGGGGCGGGCCTGAGAGTCTGCATTTCCCACTCGCAGGTGAAGCAGATGCTGCTGGTCCTCGGACCGCACTGTGAATGGCAGGAGGAGGTGGGTAACGATGATTCCTTCCATCATCATCAGAGTTACAAGTTATTATGTCAGCTTCTTCGATCCCTCCAGCAACCCTCTCTGCACGGCGTGATGAGCCTCATTTCATAGGTTGAAAAACGGAGTCTCGGCCAGTGTAAGTAAACTTCCTGAGGTTGTACCACTAGTGCTTAGCAAAGCCAAGCAAGATTGGAACCCAGATCTCTTTGTCTCTAAATGCTTTGCTCTTACCTTCATACTAAAATGCCTCAGAAGTCTTTCCTATCTCTCTTGTCACCAAGGCAGATGGGACTGTCCCCTCCTTGGGTGCCTGTGCCAAGAACTGCTTTCAGCTCACCTGTCGCATTTCCATCACAATTCTCTTCCATGGCTTTGAATCGCCAGCACGTAGGCAAGGCCTGGCACGTAGCAGGTGCTCCACAAACATCTGAAGGACGGGGTTTCGATTGCTCCCCCCTCCCCCCCCCCAGGTGAGCACCCCTCTCTGAACTCAGCCTGAGACTGGCTTTAGCTTTTTGTTAAGTCAACAGGTGACCCCTTCGGGGAAGCTACAGATGCCTGGGAAGGCGAGGCCAGGTACAAGGCCTTCGGGGTTGGGGTGGGGACTCCTTAACCCAGCAGGTAGCCCCCAATCTGGACTCCCCGGGGGGCCCCGCCCCCTGGGAGTAGTGCGTCAATGGGAGGCCATCTGGCCTACCCTGTGCCTGCAGCGACAGGGAATTGTGTCTCGTAGCCAAGAACCAGCTCCCTGCTCCCTGCCAGCCATTCACGGGGAAGAAAGGATTAAAAGGCTGGAGAGACTGACTCATAAGGAAATCTGAAAAAAAAGCACCACAGTCCTCAAATACGTTTAGCTTGGCTCCCACACAAACAGAGGAATGTGATAAGGCCTCCAAAGGTAGAAGGCGGCAGCATGGAGGCTGGGGAGGTGTGAGGGGGGTGGGGGGAGAGACCCCACAGACCGGAAGGCGAAAGGGGGTGGAGGGGGGTGAGACGTGGACCTGAGCTGTAGCAACCAAACGGCTCCTGGAGCTCAGGGGCAGCTCCCGTGGGGGGCACAGACTTGGGGACCACTGCTACAGGTTTTAAACACACCCCTTCCACTCTGGCTACTCCCGGTTTTGCCGCCAGGAGACCGACTCAAGGTGGGTTCCCTCAGCAAACACTCCAGCGCCCGCCCTGGGCCAGGCAGGCGTCCTAACCGGGCTGGAGGGTCACTCCGTGAAGAAAGCCAAGTCCCTGCTCTCAGGCAGCTTATATTCGCTCAGCCTATATCCCTCTTTCTAGAATGTTCTTCCCCCAGTGAACTCCCGAGTTTTATTTGGATGGTACCTTCTCGATGAGGCTTCCTTCTTTTAGCATGATGGCCTTTTTACCGACCACCTTATTCAACACGGTCACCCACAGGAAGCCCCTGTCCCCCGCCCACCACCTCCAGCATACCCCTGCTCCTGTTCTGCTCCATTGGTCCTGTTTTCCAGAACCTTCCGCACTTTCTAACACACTGTATAATTACCCATGTACTTTGTTGTTTATGGCCAGTGTCTTCCCCTTGAGAAGGGCCATTGCTTTCTCACTGTTACCCACGGCCAGGCCATTGACAGAGATGACAAGGGGACCAGATATATGTGGAGCAAACGCGGGATTTGTGCCCTGGCCTCAGGGTTCCTGTGTCACAGCTGAAACCCCGCTCCCCGTTTCTTCCCCCCGAGTCACCCCCTTTAGGTCCCCTTTCCTCCAGCCATCTGTGAGCCGGGCTGGGTTCCCCACAATTGTAAGAAATAATAAATAATCATCAAGCTAACGAGGATGGAGATGATTGTGTGGGAACTCCCTGCCACATGACAAACATTGGGCTATTGATTTCAAGTGGGAAAGATGTAAATACTGGTGTCCCCTGAGTGGGAACACATGTTCTTAGTCATGTCGTAGCGGCTGAAAATGCCCCATTGGGGGTGTTCCCCCTCCACTGCTGGCCAGAGGGGGCTGAGAGACCCAAGATCTGGCAGTGAGTGGTGCTTTGAAAAAGGGTCCATGTCTCTTCGTCCATTAACCTGCCTACCAAGTCTATGAACCTGAATAACCATGAGGGCTCCCTGTGAGTTCTAAGGTCAAAAACTGAGGGGACTACTGTGTGTCCTTTATCGTTCAGCAATGCCAAGCCTCAGGGTCCTCATCTGAAAATGCACTAATGATCGCCCCTCCCTCCTGGGAGTGTCCTGAAGATCAGGAATGAATGCCAACGAATTAATCATTTGTTAATTACATAATAAATTGTTATTTCGTAATAATAATAATCATAAATAAATACACGCTGGCCACTGTGATTAGGCAGCACGATTTCCTGTTAGCGGCCGTGAAGAAAAAGGAAAGTGAGACCTAGAATCTCTACCATCAGGGACTTGGGATCTGGTTGGGGAGATGAGCGAGGGCCCCATGGACTTGGTGGGTGCCCCACCATCGGATCCTGGTATCCCCACAGCCTGAGGTGGCCTTCTGCAGCCCACAGTGCCTAGTCCCACCTCCACCTTGCCTCACCCCTTGTCCATCTTTCTCTCTCCTCTGGAGCGAGAACCACCTCTTCCTCATGTCTTTCTGCTCCCGATCCCAAACTCACGCAGAGCTGTGTACTCAGCACGCACCCAGCACATGCTTGTTCACATGAAACGAGGAACCTGTAGACAGTCCATAAAGGCCACCTCAGGGAAGTGCCTCGTTCTAGAAAGGAAGGGAGCTGAGGCCCCTGTAGGTTAGGGGCCTGGCCCAGGGCCACACAACCACTTATCAGCCCTGCCAGTCCCTGTGCCTGGCTCCAGCCTCTCCCACTGGCCTTTGCGAGAGATTGGCTGCTGGTTGCTCAGCACCCAACAATTCAAGAACGCTGTCCCTGTTGTCATCAGAAGGATGGAGGGGCGGGGCTCATGGTAAACAAGACAAAGCTCAATGGGAGAAGAACCGTTGTCCTCTGAGCAAGAGAGACAGAAGAGGGAATTCTAGAGAACCCCAGAAGTTCAGAGCGAGAATGAATCGTTCGTATCTTGTTAAATGCTAGGTTTTGCCACCTGGGCCAGGGGTTTTGAGGCCCCAGGGGTTTTCCAGGGGCAAGTGGGGGCAGGGAGGGGAGAGAGGAGTGTGTCTGCGAGAGAAGGCCCTGTGGGGAGGGCTCCAGGCCCCCTCCACCCACTCTCTAACTTTGATCTAAGGTCTCTGCCTTTATCGGTTTTATTTGTGTATTTTTCTGGGTACAATTTCCTTTGAACAAAGGGATCTGTGACTAAAAGAATGTTTGAAAGCTGCTTACTATTTCCAGTATGAGATCAAGGCAAGGAGAAATCAGAAATGGCTGGGAAGGGGAGGGGGGGGGCAAGTTTCCAGGAGGGATGGTTAGGATTTGGACTGGGGGAGGCAGTCAATGGGAATGGAGCAAGCACCAGCCAGGTGTCTTGGGACAACAAAGGACCTTCTCAGATAAAGGCATGGTCTGAACTACTGTTGTCCTCTAGGGCTTCACTGATGCGGCTGCGTCCTCAGTGACAGGGTACTTACCCTGTCCGGGTTATTAGTTAGAGGCACTGGACTGGGGCCCACCTACCTGTCACTTCTTAGCTAGATGAACTTGCACTGCACACTTAATCCTCCAGGCCTCAGTTTCCCTTTCTGAAAAAAGCTATGGTGCTGACACTGCCTGCCCTGCCGGCCTCTGGTTTCCTGGAATGAGATAAGAAATGTCAAAGCGAAAGGGTTGGGCGAACAGGCAGAGGCTGCTCCAAACTAGACCGTCGTTAGCAGATGGTCTGCTGATCCCACACAACTGCGGCTTTACACGCATGTTCCTGAGGATGAAGGGCAGGGGCAGGTATACCCTTCTGATAGTTTTAAAGCCTCCCTCCGGAGAGACTAGTTAGTTATAAAGTCAACAAAAGGCTTCCATACAGGTATAATCTATTTGATCTGTTTATCGCATAATGCTGGCAAATCGCTCAGTGTCCCCAGATGTCAGTTTTCCCACATGCAAAATAAAAGGGTTGGATGGGTGACCTGCTTCTGGGCTCTGACTTTCCATGGCGACTGAAAGACAGTAGATTTTGAGAGATGCCAGCTCTGACACCCACACCACCACCGACTTGAGCACACCTGATTTATCCCAGCAGGCACTGCGCCTCAGCCTTTGCAAGTTTCAGCTCACAGATCCCCACAACAACCTATTTTAGAGGCGAAGAAAGAGAGGCTCAGAGAACCTAATCTTCCCAAGGCCACAGTGAAGAAATGCCTGGGCCAGAACTTGATCTTGGGCCTGCTTGCCCCAACACCTATGCTATTTCCACTTTTGCCAAGTAACACAGATTTTCCAAATTTACCATGGAATCTTTTCATGTTGTCTTATACAAAAACCAGATATAGCTTTAAAACCCTTTCGAAGGTCAAGACTGAAGTCATTTTACAGGGTGAACGGTTAAGCCCCCCACCCCCAACAATACCCTATGTAAAAACTGCACCCAGAATTGAGACCTTTCAAGATGGAGGAGGAGGGGGTTCCGGGAGGGTGGACCGCCCAGAGGCACCTGCCAGGTTTGTGAAAGACGGAAGAGGCTGAAGAAGAAAGAGTAGGGAAAAGCTTCTCCCCTGGCCCCTCAAGTTAGAAAGCGAGGGAGGGGCCGAGGGGGAGGGAGAGATCAAAACCCACTAAAGGTCCCTCATGTCAACCTCTCCCTGTTTTAATTAAGCAGCGAGTCCACACGCCCACCCCCTCTCCCTCAAAAATGCTTTGCACTCAGCAAGAGCCGCTGCACAGCGCGTTGCAGTTAAGCCTTCAAAGAACCAGCAGCCTCAGGAAATGCCAGCAGCCCACAGGTGCGGGCGCGGCAGGCACCCTCCCCCCAGCCCCCAACAGTCACAGGATGGACCCAGAGGCTGCTAGGACCTTCCCCGCACCCACCTCCAGGGGCCATGACCCACGGATGATTCACGGCCACATGCATTTTCCGTGGAGACGCAGCCTACACCTGCAGGCATTCCTACCTATAAAACTCAAATCTCACAAAAATGGCACTTACCGCTATTACGTGCAGCGCATTGTGTTTTCGACACTATTATTTTTCTTCTTTATGCTGGTGGCAGCTTCATACGTTCATTTCACCACGGAGTGATGGATTGTGAGCCTCCTTGTGAACACCCAGCCCTCAGACTAGGGGCACCTCTGCCTCCCAAAGAGGCCTTGGCTGGGTCTCCCGCCCCCCTCCTCTCTTTTCTCCCATGGTCCTATATGCCAGCAAACTCCTGAAAGTTCTTGAAGCTCGCCCAGGCTCCTTAAGTAGCCTGAATGCCTGCTCGGCTTTCCTGCTAATTGTTCCTATAATTGTGACCACCTCTTTGAAGTCTTTCCTGGGCCTTTGATTTGCACCACGTGCCGTTTGCAACTGCCTCTGTTGTCCGCTGATCACTCGGGGCTTGGTCACCGTATGGGAAGCAGGTGTGAGCCCTCCACAACCTGTTCCCCTGCCTGGCCAGTGTCTCACAAATCAGCCTCGCCAACCACATTTCTAAAAGGAAATGAGCGGGTAGAGGGTGGGCAGGCGAAGGCAGTGTACGGACCTCCCTGAGGGGCAGGTCTCTCTGTCCTAAGAAAAGTAGCATTTATTGAGTGATCTAGAGATGGGTGAAGGCCCTTCCATGCTTAATAGAAAGAAGACAGTGGTTTTCTAACCCGACACTCACTGTAGCCACCTCTGTTGCCAGGTGTGGGCACGATTGATCATGAAGGTGAGGTGTTTAAGAAATCCCTTAGAACTACCTTGATGGGTCTTCTTAGAAGAGAAAAGCAAGACCCCTTGGGCTTAATCCAAAAAGGCAGGAATGAGGTAGAGGCAGAAAATGGGGGTGTGAGAGGGAGCTGGGAGGGAGAAGAAGGGGAGGACCCATTTCTAGAGCAGACATGTCTGCCCTTGAATTTATAGTCTTTGCCCCACCCCCATAACCCTGACCTTCAGTAACCTGTGTCGGCAGTCCTTCAGGGGACAGAAGAAGGGAGAGCTTCCCCACTGTCACATGGGAATAATAATAATAGGCTCTATCCCATGGGGTTCTGTGAAGACACAAGAAATAAAACACTTAGAACGTGGCCTACTACAGAAAAACGTGTTCCATTTGTTTTATTTGTCATGTCAGCTCTTCAAAGTGAATATTACTGTCCCCATTTTACAGAGGAGGAAACGGAGGCCCCGAAAGCTCCAGAAGAATCCACTCAGACAATGAGCCTCACAGCATTCACCCAATAAAGAATCTTAGCGCCTATCACGGGAAAAGCAACGTGGGTTCCAGAAGAGACTAAAGGTCCGTCCTGCCCTGAACAGGCTGATGTTTCCAGTGGGGCTGGTGAATAGATCCTCCAAGATAGGCTTGCCAAATATAAAAGGCACAGAACCCCCACCCCACCCGGGGGCGGGGGACGTGGGAAGGGGAGAGGGTTTAGCCTGGTCCCGGAAAGCGTTGCTGGAGGAATCAGGCCTTAAACGTTCTAACTAGGATCAGTGATTAGGTGGAGAGAGAAAATTATCAACAGCTCCAAGGCAGGGAGATGCTTTATTTACACAAGCTTCCTCCACCCCTGGGCCCGGCTGGTGATTACAGAAAAATATTGCGCTGGGCCAGAGGTTAAGGGACTCCTTTATTATCAAGCGCCCCAAATGTAGATGTTTGGTCGGTCTCCCAAAGAGATTGCATAGGGGATGCCAGGATCGCTCAACAGGTTGAGCACTTACCTTGCAACTGTGAGGTCTAGGGATTGAATCCCGGCCTCAGTCTGTGCAAACCCATATGCTGAACTGTGGTGCAACTGGTAACCGCTGGCATGGCATGGCATGGCATGGCACAGCGGTAAAGGTTCTCGCCTCCCATGCGGGAAGTCCCCAACAATGTACAAGTATGGAGACTGCTCTGGGCCCTCACCCCTTCTGACTGTCCCTCTCTCACCTTCTCAACAATAAAATAAATCTTAAAAAAACAAACAAACTTGCATAGCTCGTCGCTGCCAGGTGGAAAGAGGTGCCCATCCCTCCGTGATTGGCATTAATTAAAGATAAACATGTAAAATACACCACAAGGATAAGCCAGGGGCCCTCAGCTGTGGTGGTACATGAGCATGCCCTGGGGAGTCCCACCTCACCCCAATCAAATCCAAATCACTTGGGGTGCTACCCAGGCCTCAGGAGGTTTTAAAGCTCCCGAGGCCGCTGTGTGGTGAGCACCAAACACAAGCTTAAAGCTTGGTTTCTTCATCAAAAAAAAAAGAAAGAAAAAAAAAAAGAATAAAAAGGAAGTAGACAGAGCCTCTCTCCAGGCCAGAAACAGAAAGCAGGAAAGAGCTGGCTTCTCCGTGTGATCTTGGTCCAAACCTCTTTTTCTCTCACTGAGGGATTCTCCCAGCAACCTCCAAGCAACCAGCCAAAAGACACTGCCCTGAATTCGCAGTCCTCCCCTATACAACAAAGACCTCTTTGAGGTTTAGCAAGAGGCTGCTCAGCTCTCCGGTCCCTGGGCCACTCAGATCTAGAGTGCGAGTCAGGACTACACTCTCTAGAACGAGCCTTGGAGCAGGGCTGTCAGGCTGAAGGCAGCATCTCTCACGCGCTGTTCATGCCCAGGAGAGAAGGCTCTGCAAAGCCGAGGCTGCCAGAGGGAAGCCAGCAGGTCACCCCACAGAGCCCCTGCACGGTCACTGTGTTAGGGTCTCAGGCAGTGAACCTCAGTTCCCCACCCCCAGCCCTCCCTCCACTGGACAGAGACCAGCCTCACTTTGAGGGGGTGGTAGGAATCCTTCTGTTTGTTGATGCCAAGATCGCCCAGCCTCCTGTTCCCAAAATTTGCTCCTGGGGGGGTGCTCTTTCAAGCAGGCAGACACTTGGCTTGTCTGACTCCACTTGTGTTGAAGGTTGGAGATATAGGCAGTGGACTAGGGTCATGGAATGAAGCGAGCAGGGAAGGAGGCATTTTCTCCACCTTTTTCACCCTCTCCAGCCTCAGTGGCAGCAAACGGTAAGTGACGGTCAAGACAAAGCTGACCCCTATGAGCCTTTGCCCTGGACTGGCCAGCCATCCCTTCTACTTCCTGCTCTCTCTTAACTGGGTCCTCTGCATTTGCCTTTGGGCATGTTCTTGGCTCTTTGGGGTCAATCTGCGGGGACCTTACATCTTCTCCTGCCTTACTTGCCCTTTTGAAGTCCTCACCTCCTGCTCATGCCCCAGTCCTTCCACTGCAGTGGCTCCATCTGATGACTTCCCAGACCCAGATTGCATGCACAGTTCTGCTCCCAGGGCCCGTATCTCAACAGCCTTGGACAATGTCTCCACACATGTAGCTATGGGCATAGGGTTATAGTGACATTGCTGATATATGTAGGGCTGGCACACGGTGTTCAAAGCATGTTATTTCTCTTTCTCCCACTCGTCCCTCTCCAGAGTTTATGGCTCTGGGTGTACCTGGGAGCCTAGCACTGTGTCTGGAAAGGGTGAGAGAGGAGGGTGGGAGGACAGAGAGAGAGAATGAACACAGATTATCATTATCAGGAACAAAAGAGGTTGGACATGCTGAGGTTATTACAAATTCTACAGTAAATGAAAGGATAATAAGGCAATATTGAATAAAATATTTTGGACAAATTTCACAATTTAGACAAAGTGGACAAATTACTGAAAGGAAAAAAAAAAAAAGCCAAAACTTGACCTAAGAAGAAACTGAAAATTAGAAACAGCCCTAATCTATCAAAGAAATTGAATTTGTAATTTTAAAATGTCCCCTAAAAGAAAACCGCAGGCCCAATAGCTGTACTGGTAAATTCAATCAAACATTTAGAAGCTAGAAGCCAATCTGTTATGAATTCTTTCAGGGACCACTTCTCAACTCATCCTATGAGGCCACCCATAACCTGATACCAAAACCAGAGACTGCAAGGAAAGAAATCGTGGCATTCACGTAATAAAGGAGGGAAATCATGTGGTCATATCAATAGATGTAGAAAAAGTATTTGACCAAATAAAACTTTCATTTGTGGGGAAGCTGGGATGGCTCAGTGGGTTAAGCGCTCACTTTACAGAGTCCGGGATCAAGGATCGAATCCTGGCCCCGGCCCGTGCAGAACCATATGCTGAACTGGGGAGTTCTCCCAGTTCAGTTCTCTCTCTGTCTCTGTATCTCTCTCTCTCTGTCAAAAACAATAAAAAAATAAAAATAAATAAATAAATAAACTTAAAAAATAAACAAATAAAAAACTTTCATTTATAATAAAAAAAAAGAAAAGAAACACTGAAGAAGTAGAAATAAAAGGATACATCTTCACCCTTATATAAAATGTCTACCACAAACCTACACTAGGGCCCAAACATAATAGTAAGTGACTGATCACTTTCCACTTAAGATTGGGAAGGAGCGAGGATATATGAACTCATAACCTTTATTTAACATTTTACATCAGGTTCTAGTCAGTGCATAAAATGATTATATAGATAGAAAATCTTTATGAAACTGTTTTTAAAAAGCTAATAGATATGATACAAGGTCAGAATTAAAAAAATCAATTATATATCTATATACCAGCAAAGAACCATTGGAAAACAACATTTAAAAATACCATTTCTATAGAATTGTACACCTGGAAACAATGTAATTGATATTAATTAATGTCATCCCAATAAATTTAACAATAAATAAATATATATATATATATAAATGTTAAGTGACCAACCTAAAAAAATAAATAAATAAAAATAAAAATACCATTTTTAATAACATCCAAACAAACCCATAAAATTAGGAATAAATTTAAAAAGTATATATCTAAAATATGTGCACTGAAACTGACAAAACATTACTGAGAGAAATTAAAGAAGACCTAACTAAATAAATGGTAAGATATGTTGTGTTCATGGGTTGGAAGAGTCAGTGTTAGGATGTTAGTTTTACCCAATTTTATCTTTGGCTTCATCTCAGTCCTAGTGAAAATCCCAGACTTTGGGATTTTTTTGATAAAAAAATTGACAAGATGATTATAAAATTTGTATAGAAATGCAAAGGACCTAAACTACTCCAAAACACTTAATTATAAAAGAGTGATTTGGGGAGCATTACACTTTTTGATTTTAAGATTTATTATATAAAACTACAGTAATCAAGACAGTGTGGTGCTGGCATTAAGACAGATAAATTTATCAATGGAATAGACTAGAAAGTCCAGAAATAGACCCACACATATAAGGTTAGTTGATTTTTAACGAGGGTGCTGAAATAATTCAACAGAGAAACAACAGCCTTCTCAAAAAGGGTGCTGGAAAAACTGGATATTTATAAGAGAGAAAACTGAACCTTAAATCTCACCTTACACCATAGACAAAAGTTAACATCCATCACAAAGCTAAACATTATAAAAGCTAAAACAATAAAAATTTGGTAGAAGAATAGAAAAAAAATCTTTTGGATCTGGATGTAAGCAAAGATTTATTAGAAAAGACACAAAATGCACTATCAAAAAGAAAAAAAATGAATAAATTAGACTTCATCAACATAAAAAATATTTGCTGTTCAAAGACATCATTAAAGAACTAAAAAAGAAAGCCACAGACTGATAGAAAACATTTGAAATACAAACACTTGAAGAAGTCTTCTAGCTTAAGAATAAGGAAACAAATGACCCAAATTTGAATAGAGGTAAAAAAATGGGATAAATGTTTCCCAAAACAAGATATATTAATGAGCCATAACATAAGCACACAAAAAGGTGACCAATGCCATTAGTTTAAAAAAAAAAAAGCAAAGAGATATACTACAGAGGGACTAGACACTTTGGCATAAAAGGACTAAAAAGACCAAATTTAGAGGCAACTGGAGCTCTTATACATTTTCATACATTGTTAGCTGAAACATAATATGATAAAACCACTTTGAAAAACAGTTTGGCAGTTTCCTACAAAGTTAAAAATAGACTCACATACATCCCAATGATTTCACTTCTTCAGAGAAGTGAAAACATTTGTCCATACAGACCTATAAATGGATGTTCCTAACAGACTTGATCACAGTGTCCCAAAATGAAACCAATCCACATGTCCCTCAATAGGTGACTGATCAACAAGTTGTGGTACATCCATATAGTGGAGTAAGTCTGAGTAATAGAAAGGAACAAACTATTCAGACACCCACAGGGAGGAATCCCCAAAACTGTACTGAACAAAAGAAGCCAAACACAGAGAGTAGACAGTGGTACCTTGGTATGAATCGTTAATTGGTTCCAGGAGGAGTGAAGAGTACCAAATGGTGAGTATCGGGACAAAATTTTCTCATCAAAATGCATCAAGTACTGAATTCGACAAGTTTCAAAGCAGTCAAATACCATGGTATGACTGTATACTGTATGATTTGTTCACATGAGAGTCTGAAATTCTCAGCTGTGGGTGATTTTGCCCCCAGAGGACACTTGAAAATAGCTGAAAACATTTTAGACTCGTCACAAGCTGTTGTATGCTACTGGTATCTAGTGAGTGCAGGCTGAGATAGCGCTCGGCGTCCTACAGTGCACAGATCAGCCCCTACAACAAAGAAGTATCTGACCCTGATTGTCCACAATGTCCAGGCTGAGAAGCCTGGACTACGTAATCTATAGTGACAGAAAGCAGGCAGGTGAATGAATGCTACTGGCCGGAGTGGGAAACGAAGAGCTGACTTGCAAGAAGCCCAAGAGTGAAGACAATGTTTTCTATCTTGATTGTGGTAAAAGAAAGCATTTTATTTTATGCAAATTATACCACAAAATTGATTTTTTTTTTAATGACCCTCAGTGCGACCTTGAAGTATTTTTTCTTCTCATCCTCATCCATCAGGTAACTAAATGTGCATGGTTCTAACGGTAAATGACCCTGAACACATCTCTCAGTACTGGAGAGAAGAAACCTGGGATCCTGCAGACATGGGTAACCCCTCACGTCCTACAAAATCAAATTCATCTTTTCCAATTAGAATTTGAAGAGGGTAGAACCAGATGGGGAGCAAGAACAAAGAAGTCCCGTGGTCACTGAGTAGCATTGTAGCATTGTATCACTATATGCATACATATGTGTGCATATAGACACTGACACACGGCTGTTTGCCCATATGCCATTTGCATGCTGCCTGATACAAAGGGAGTATATAATAAGTGTTAATGACCTTTACCCAAACCCTATGTTCTTCATGCTTTTATCTCTACATCCACTGATGTTTTAATAAAGCCAAAGGCTCCTTAACCTTTTCCCCGGGGTGCAGTCTTTTGGAATGGAGACGCTATGAAGGGAAGGCAGCATCTACAGGGGTCACCTTAGAAACCTTACAACTTTGGAGCCCTTTGCAGTGATGTCGTAGAGTTAGCTCATGCAGACTTGTAAGAACTGATCTCAGGTTTCAGTCTGAAATCGACTGTGGTGGGAGCATTGACACCCTGGAAATTGGCAGATGCTAGAGATCAGGGCTGTTCCCTGGAGAGCCGGTTGCAAACATTTGCCATCACATCCCTGCCTCTGACTCAGAAAGAAATGAAACTCATACTGAGAAGAGAACGCACATGGGTGTGAACATGGATGTTGTGGCTTGGAATTTATGATTTTTCCTCTTATGTCATAGAGACCGTTGTAACTGCCCTGAATATCCCTCTTCTCATAAAACCAGGGGGGAAGGGTGGAACCCGGATACATTCCATATGATGGTTTGAAGGGGTCCAATCTTTTGGCTTCCCTGGGCCACACTGGAAGAAAAATTGTCTTGGGCCACACACAAAATACACTAACACTAACAATAGCTGGTGAGCTAAAAAAAATTAAAATAAAGAAAAAAAAAAGGGTCGCAAAAAAAAAATCTCTTAATGTTTTAAGAATTTGTTTTGGGCCTCCTTCAAAGCTGTTCTGGGCTGCAGGTCTACAGAAAAATTTATTTGGTGGCATAGGGACTTCTGCTTCAGCAAAACAAAAACGTATACTTCAAAAACCTGCACTTCGTACTGGAATAAAGCTGCACAGGCGTAGAGAGTTGGGTGAGATTTTAGCCGTGTCCTCAAAGGAAAAGTCAAGGAACTCTCATTTAAGGCCACAGCTTCTGTGCTGAGTGCTTTCTGATGGTTCAGGAGCCCAGAAGACATGCTCCAGGGCCCAAGGTGAGGGGTCCAGGCAGAGCTGAAACTTCCTGGGGGACTGAGTGAAGGGGGAGGGGTGGGATATGGGAGTACGTGCAGGGTGGGGCTGGGGAGGGGGACTTCTGGCACTTGGGATGCTTTTCCAAACTGGTGAGACCAGGACAGAAGGAAGGAAAGGATTCTGAGAGAGCAGATTGCTGGTGAGTTGTGGCTTTGCCCTGAGCTTCTGGGTGCCAGCCTGGCCCATGAGGAGAAGTCCGTTTCCTCTTGGCATGGGGAACAATGAAACAGTCCTACATGCTACGACTGGAGCGCTCTCCTAGAATTTAAATCACCTTTAAAAGGAGACCGTTTTTCCTTCTCTCTCATTCAGGAACAGCGCATGTTCCCGGGCTTGGCAACGAGACCTGGATCGCTGAAGGTCTCCTCTGAGCCCCTCCCGAGAGCAGATGCCGGAGACAGGCCCCCTGCAGGACCCGGGAACAGGCACAACAGGGGAAGATGGGAGCCCCACTTGCAGCAGCCCTGCGTTGTCAGCCAGCCAGGGCCAGCCCTGGGCCCAGAATCTAGGCCACCTCCTGCGAACCCTCAGCTTCTGGGGCTCCTATGGGACATGGTGGGGGAGGGGGGGAGTCATTGCCTCAGCCCCCCCCCTCCCCGCTTCCCAGCAGAACAGGGCTGGGGGCAGCGGGGGAGGGACACAGACAACCTGCTCTCCTGGGGGAAACGGAGGGCAGGGCGAAGACCTCTGTCTTTCTGCTGCCATCTCCCTCTTGACAGTGGGGTTTTAAAAAACTTGATCAAAACATAAGGAAAAGAAAAAGGAAAAGAGAGCACAAAAGCTCCAGGTGGGGGGTGTGAAAACCCTAGGTAGAAATCAATGAAGGCTTTAAATCTTCCACACTGAAAAAGTCCGTGTGTCTCTGTTGTCTTTGGGAACCCGCTGAATGGCTGGGAAACTGTTTTTAATAAACAAGAGTTCAAACGCTCGGGCTCCATAGCCAACAGTCACGCCTTAAACTCTAAACTTTACATGAAAACTCTCCCCGTGCCTTTGAACTTGCCTTCCCTCTCCGGCAGAGCAGTCCAGTGTTTATGCATTTTTCGGGATTGCTGGCAGGATCGCAAGGCGCTTTGAATACTTCCCCTCTCTTTAGCAATCTCCTGCCTTCAGAACCCATTAAGGCCCCACTCAGCAACATCAAGGTATTGCTTTGAAGCCCCTTCTGGCTACAGGCCTCTCACACTCTTTGGTTACTATGCAATCAAATAATTAAATGGATTCTCAGGGAAGAAAAAAAAAAAATCATTCTTTTCCTTGGTAATTAAACACTCCAGGTTGGACAGGGGTGCTGGGTTGCCAAGGGAGTGAGGATCTATAAAGGCTCCGAGCCCAGAAGTCTTTGCTCCTGGCCCCCAGGGGAGGAAAATAATAACAAGAGAGTCAGCTCTGTCCTCACTTCCCTGACGCTCTGGCAGCTTCTCTGGGCCCCCTGCTCTTGTATCTCAGGACTTCCCTTCCAGGGGGGCTGGGGGGGCACCCCAGCCACTAGGGCCTCTTTTGGGGGGTGGGGTGGCCGGGGTTGTGGGAGGGGCAGCTCTGGCAAAAATAAGCCTGAGAGAGATTGTAGTGGCTGGAGGACAAGGACCAGGCCTGTCTCAATCCCCACGTGATTATGCCCCTAATTTGGCTGTTGGGGGAAACAGAAAGAGGGGGCGCAAAGGGGGTGGGCAGAAAAGGGAGAAAAAGGAGTAGGAGGAAGGAGAAAGACCGGGGAAAGGAAGGATGAGAAAGAACAGGAAGAGACTGAATGAGGCAAGGGGGAATGGAAGGAGAAGGGGGAGAAAGAGGGGCCGGGCAGGGCTGCAGGGCAGATGGGCGCTCACGCTGCTGGCTAAGTGCCACCCCATCTTTGTCTTCCAGGTCCCCTCCAGGCTTAGCTTCTCTCAGGACTGCCGACTCCCACCGTCCGTTGGGATACAGCCCCAACCTGGAGGAGCCTACGGTATACCTGTCACCAGCTGCTGGCCTCTAGCCTCTGCGCTCACCTCTTCTCTCCCACCTTCTTGGTTCCTTCTCCCAGAATGGCCCTTTCACTGTTCAGTCTCCACAACTTGACCTTGAAGAATCTCTTCCTCACTCCATCCTGTTTCTCAAAGCTGCCGGTTTCTGGTGTGGACCGTTTCCGCATTTCGGACCAGGTGACGTGTGCACCTGCACATCCAGGGACTTAGCCCTCTGACATCCGCATTGGACTTGAGGACAGACCTCCGCACCCCCGCTAGATAGCAGCTGCGTCATTAGTCAGAACTCTTTTGGTTGAGTGTAGCAAAAACTCAAGTCAATTTAAGTTAAGGGGGACAAAAATGACAACATTTATGGGCTCAGAAGGCTGGGCTTTCGGGCAGCTGAATCTAAGGATCCCCATAATGTCATCCGAACTTGGTTGATCTTTCTCTCTGCCCCTGGCCCTCTAGCATATGGGTCTGGATTTTTCTTTGTTGGCTTCAACCTCAGGAGGGCGCTTTCTACGCTGTGGTCCCCAGAACTCCGGGATTTAGTCCTACCATTTTAGAAGCCCCAATAGAAAGATAGCACCCCATTCTCCAAATTCCTGGCCTAAGTCCCTGGGCTAACTCTCATTGGGCCCATTTAAGTCCCATGTTCATTCCTGAACCGATCACGGCAGCCAGCGTGATAGACCCTACCAATTGGCCAGATCACATGCCATTTTTATAGTGGAGGCCAGTGCTCCAAAGGAAAACCAAGGTGCTATTATCAGGAGACAAAAAACATGGGTGCTGGGACAGAGGACCATCGCAAGAACAAATCTAACTGTGGTCATTGATGGGGATTCTTGGGAAGACATTGAGTGCTGGAGACAAAAGGGTGGAGATAAGTCAGGACAAGAAATGAGACCTCATCAGGTGTGTAAGGGAGGGAGGCAAAGCGCAATGGAACCCGGCAAGCCACAGAGGAATCAAGAGGTGTGAGGGAGGGGCAGTATCTCCCAACAGGCTAGGGGCAGGGCAGGGCAGGGCAGCAGGAACTCCCCGCCATTCCTTCCCAGCCCGGAAGTGTGTTCTACACACTTCCTGGGGTGTCAGGAGCCTGCCCAGAGCCTAGCCCACCTCCTGCCTCCAAGTAGCAGCGGCTATGTGTGCGATGCTCCTGGTTGGAAAGGAAGGCACAGGTGGAGGAATCGAGGCAGGCGTACACAGTGACCTTGGTGGTCTGCAGAAATGGGCACAAAGTCTGCCTGAGATGGTGAAAGGCTTCCCACAGGTAGGGATTTATCCTAAAAATTGTGAGAGGCTTAGAGTACGTACAAAAGAGTACACTATGTACTAGAAGGAACTATACCGAGAGATTACCAACTGATAGCTTGGGGTCGTAGGATTAGAGGTCGGTTTCTTTGTCTTTTGCGTAATTCTATGTATTTTTCAAAATTTTTTTATCATGACTCTTTGTGGTCAGGAAATAAATACAAATGAAAGATGAAAACAAACGAAACAACCCTCTATGCTGCTCACGTGGAACCCTTTACATACCAACCGTTTCCTATCATAATCCACTCTTTCATTTAATTCATTTTCTCACCAGCTTTCTGTCCCTCTCTCTGGGGACCTGGCTATGCCTCAGGCTAGATAATTGGCCTCTGGCCAACTGGGAAGCAGGTGGCTGAAGCAGCCCTGTCCCCTAAAGCAAGGCGGGGAGGGGTCTGTGCCTCTCCCAGCGGTGGGGGGGCTGGGTCTGCAAGCAGAGGCCATGCTTCCCACTGAGCCTGGCACTGCTGGGGGACAGGGCTCAGATGGACGGCAGCTGTGACCCTCCCCCAGCAGGCGTTCCCCCCCCCCCTCGCCGCCCCTGAGCCGTTCGGGGCAGGATGAATAAACAACAGAGGCCGGAGGCCATCTGAGGCATGCCCAGAAGTGGGTGTCATCTGGTGGGCGCTCCAGCCCAAACCTTTCATGTGGGTCAGGAGGCTCGCTGCCTCTTGCCAGCTTAGGCCTGCCAAGACCTCCACAGTGATTCACAAATCGTTTCTGCGACGGATGATCGCCAAAGACTTCACCCTGGTGGGAATCGATCCCCAGCACCCACTGCCCAGTGAGGGCTGGGAACTGAGGTTCAGTTAACTCATGAAGGCCCCTGCCAGGGCAGAAACCCACCCCTGAAAGTCAGGAAGCTCCCCCCACCCCCCTCAGGAACCAGGTAGCTGGTCCTTTGGGGGAAACGGCAGCATGACCCTCCCAGGCCTGTGCCATCCTCAGAATCTCATAGAGGAAGCGATTTGGATCACCTGGTCGAGGACGTCGCCTCTGGGCCAGAAGAGGCCTCAAAGCTGTGGGAGGCACGTCCGATGTTATATTCTCAACCTGCAAATCTTTGGAGACAGAAACTCTACAATGTCACCCAATGACCCACTCCGGTGTTTTATGTCCCAGGAGCCAAGGTCGTCTTTGGAGAGACGCTGATTTTCATCCTGTTGCACCATGAACCTAGAGAAAAAGGCTCCAATCCCACTTCATCTTCAGGTGGGCAAAGACTTAGGCCACCTGGATTTACCCATGTGCCCAGGCTGAGTGCACGTGAAGAGCAGAGGTGGTCAGGATACAGTGCCCTGGAAAAGCTGGCTTCGTCTGCTCAGGTCTGTGGAGGGAGGCCCATGGGGAAGATGGCGTTGCTGGTGGGCAGGGGGAGGGCAGAGGTCTCGAATGTGGTAATGGCAAGTTTTCCTGGAGGTGATGATGCTTGAAGACTTTCTCCTTGAAAGAGTTGTGCTTTTCTTTTCGTGGGAGGACAGACAAAATGGTAGATGCCACAATCTCATCAGGCAGGAGACAGACACCATTGAGGTGTCTGCAATGGGTAGAATGGTGTCTCCCCACAAGTTATGATAAAGTCCAAATACCCAGTACCTCCGAATGTGACCTTCTTTGGAAATAGGGTTTCAGCAAATGTAATCAAGTTCAGATGAGGTCATTATGGTGCCCCTAATCCAGTATGACTGGTGCTGTCCTTATAAGAGGGGTATTTGGGCACAGTCACAGACACAGAGACAACACCCTGTGAAGATTGGAGTTACCAGTAAACAGCCACAAGCCCAGGAACCTGGGGCCACCCACCCGAAGCCAGAAGAGGCCAGGAAGGCCCTGCACATTGCACGCCCCGCTGAGAGCTTGATTTTGAACTTCCAGCCTCCATTATGGTGAGATGCTACATATCTCTGTCCTAAACTCTTGGGTTTGTGGTGGTTCATTACAGCTGCCCCAAACTAATACAGAAATTGAATCACTACAGGCTATGAGATTAGAAATTTGTTTGAAGGAGTTAACAAGTGGAATAGACCGAGCCTTTGGCCTTGACCTCCAACCCCCTGCAGAGCTCACCAGGGAGTATTTGGGGATAACACTGCTGTAGGTACTATGTAGCCAGTGGCTGGACACTGCCATGGGGAGTCTGGCATCTCTCCCAGCTCCACGCCCCGTGGCACCCAGGGAGCTGGGGACAGATGCCCAGGTGGTCGCCACAAAGCCCTGTGTCTCCATGACTTCGCTCGTCTGCAGACAAGAGCCAAAGGAAGATACCTCTGCCTCCCACTGAGTAACCCTCAACGGGGGAACCCACCGTGCTGCTAGGCACAGAGCAGCCTGGAGAATGCAGTGTTTAGATTTCCAATCTCAGCAGTACAAGAAAGCATGTTGGAAGGAAAGGGGAAGGAAGGTCGAGTGGGTAATTCAGTGCCCAGCACAACTAAAGTCACCAAATTCAATGTCAGATGCCCAATAAAGTTTGAAGGTCAGATACACAGATATGTTTCTAGTGTAATATGGCCCAACTATTTGCGTGGGACATACTTATAGTAAAATATGACTCATTCTCTATCTGGAATTGAAATGTAACTGGGCATTCTGTATTTTAATTTATTAAATCTGGTAATCCTAACCACACCACCACACATAGCTGATTTTATTTTTTTCTTGTTGGGGTCATGGGAGAGGGTAGGAAAAGAGGACAGCTCCCAAACCCTATGACCATCAAACCATCCCCTGTGCCATGTCTGATACAAAACAGCATGAGAGGCTCAGTCACAGGGACTCCCAGCAACATAATTTGGGTCAATGTCAAGTTTGGGAAGAGGGCGCAAAGTCAGCTGTTGGGTTAAGGGGATAGTGTGGTCTCAGGGTATCTGGGTGAATTTTACCTGGTGTTCTCTGTATCACTCAGGGTAACTTTCTCTCTGTAAAGCTCTTCTACAACATCGAGGTCTGAGCCACAGGCCTTGCTCTCAGCATGGCTTACAACTCAGGGGAGGAAAAGGAAAGAAATAGGCTGAGCCCACGAGAAAGCCAGAGGCCATTGAGGTTCTGAGCAGGAAGTCTGGCAGGGTTGGGGGTGGGGCAGAGGGAGAAGCATGGGGTACACGTGGCTTTGCATGACACAGGTGAGAGAGGAGGGAGGAAGGCTAAGTAAAGTCAGGCACAAAGACCAACCGGTGGGGACCGCTGGCGGTAATGACCGCTGACATGTACAAGTCCCTGATCATGGGCTGGGCTCTCGTCTGAGAATTGTGCACACCCTAGCAACTTCCATCAGCAGCACTGAAGGATGAGTGTGACGATCCTCATTTGACAAAGAGGCAAACCCGAGTACAGGGACGTTCATTGCTCAAGGCTAGCCAGCTTGTACGTGGACATCAGACCAGAAAGGCAGGCTTGCCTTGAACTGAGGAAAGCCTCGAATGTCCAGGCTGGAGATTTAAATTGGCGGCACAAACATGGCTCGGGCACCAGCCATGGGCAGGGCACTGGCGATTACGAGACAAGTAGCCACTGCCTCAGACAGGCTGGCAGGATGCGACCAAAGCCCTAAGGAGGTCCTGACAGCCAGAAATCCTCCATGGAAAACCGTCATCCTGATAATGAGACTCTTTTTCACACTGAATACCGACAGAGTGTTTAGCTATAAAGGATTTCATTACAATGTGACTTAGAATTGCAGAATTTGGACACTACAGAAATGTCCAATCGTAAGTGATCAGCTCAATAAATGATAGTTTAGCCACAATAAATATAGAAAACATTTACTGATATGGAAATAGGACAATGACAGACATGTTATTGAGTAACAAATCCAGATTACAAAATAGTGTATATATGATCATGTGTGTGTGTGTGTGTGTGGGAGGGGGGTGTGCGTGCACGTGTGCATGTGCGTATTTTAACCTGGAAGGGTACTGTGAAACATTAATAGTGGTTATCTTAATCTTTGGTAATACTACTATAGACAACTTTTATTCAAGTCCATATATATTGAGTGACTATCAGGTGCCAATCACTAGACTCAAAGGTGAACGAAGGCGTGTTTACTCCCCGCTTCATAGACGAATAAGTGGGCAATTAAATAATTACTGTATGGTTACAAATTAGAACGCGTTGTAAAAGAATGAAAACACACACACGTGGAGATGGAGAGGATCAGGTAGGTGAGGAGGCTGCATGCGGTGTAAGGGTCAGGGCAAACCTCTGACATTTGAGTCAAGACTGGAAGGCTGATAAGGAGACAGCCTTAGGCAGAGCTGTGGGAGGGTTGTGCCCGGCAGGAGACATAGCAGGTGCAAAGGCCCTGAGCAGCAGAGAGCATGTTAGGGGAATGGATCAGCGTGGATGGGACATGGGTTACCTACGTTTTCAGAACCAGGCACCGTTGAAGTGAACCCTACTCAGCGGGCTGTCATTCTTTCTGTGGCACATCTTTTCTAAAGCACTGGCCTGCCAACACACACACACACACACACGCATGCACACGCACATGCACACACACACACATGCACACACCTGGTAACAGCCAGCATTTACTGAAATGCCTTAGAAAACTTGTGTGTGTGGCGGTGGTGTGTGTGTGTGTGGCGGTGGTGTGTGTGTGTTTAAACCAAGTCACTACTACCCACTTCCTGAGACAAGGCATTGAGTCCAGTAGAGCCTCAGTCTCATTATCAGATTTTTAGAAAATCTGGTTGATAAAGTGAACTAAGAGTTAAGGTGCAAATCACTCCTTTTGAACTATGTAATTTGGGGAGTTTCTATACAATCAAATTCTTTGCTAAAGGTAAAAAGAGAAACATTTTTCTTTACCAAAACAACAAGAAAAAAATTAAAACTACCTTCCCTAATAATTCAAATAGACTGGAACCTTTTCTTTGGGGTAATGGCCAATTTCCTTTATTGTGACAGCATGATTATAGTCCCATGTTCTGGGGTGGAAGGAGTGTAAAACAGGATTTCAAGTCCCTCTGCACGAACTGTCACCTTCAGTGAGAGTCCGCATAGACTTTCCAAGTATTGTGCAAGGTCATACACTTAATAAAGAAGAACGGAAGACACTTTGGGGCCCAAGTTCAGCTCCAGCTAAAAGTCTGTTTCCAAATCGAGCAGCCGCCAGCCCGTGTGCCCAACACCCTCCTGGTTCTGTACCAGGAGCAGAAGCAGGGAAGCCAGAGCCCAGGCGTTGGAGCTGCAGCAGGAAGTGGGGGTGAGGGGGATTGCACAGGAGGGGCTCACGGGGCTGGCTGTGAGGACAGAGCGGTAAGCAGTCCTGAGCTCCTGGCTGAGATGCTAAGCCACGTCACCGCACTTCACCATCACAGCTACACTCTGACGTAAGCACACTTTTCACCCCCACTGAACAGATGAGGAAACTGTGGCTCCCTAACGAGACCCGGCCCGACGTGGAGTCAGACCCGATTAGATCAGCTGTTAGCAATTGGGGAACAAGTGCCTGGGAGGTGAGGGCCAGGCGGGCGCGTCCATTGTGGTGCCGGGCTCACCAGGCCGGGGACTAGGCAGGAGGCACTGACATGCACAGATGTCACCGGGAGAGGCTGCAAACCCACCGGCCCTGCCTGGTCTGAGGGTCTGGAGTGAGACTGGAGCAGGGAGGGGAGGGTTTCTGGAAGAGCCTGGCCTTCGATGACTTGGGGACAGACAGGGAAGCAAGGGGCTGACACCACAGACCATGGTTTAACTTTGTCTTTTGTGTCATGGATCCCTTTAAAAGAAGCTAATAAAACTAGAGGATGGCTGAGAGCAAGCCACCCACAGGTGAGCCCACGCACTGTCAGGGGCCACGTTCCAGAGGCCCGCCCACACCAGGTGAGGCGCACCTGACGGTTACAATGAGAGCGGCTGGGGAAGGGACCCTCTTAGAAGAAGCACAACACCGGGGACCACCAGCCTGGCTTTCTCACAGACATCCGTGGCCCCCCCAGGTCCTGGTGGCATGCAGGGACCTGAGCCCCAAGCCTGTGTTTTACCTCATTATTGTCACTGGATGAATCAAAAGGCCTGAAGATGAAAAGCCATTAAGCCCCACCCCCGCACTACACACAGCAGGTCGCAATGGGAAGAGCTATTCATTCTGGCAGTGGCTTCTGGACACCCCTGCTGTGAGCCCCCACCCCAGCCAGGGATGCAGCAGGCTGCATCATTAGGGCCAAGATGCAGGAGGCTTAGAGCCTGCTGTCCGGCTCCCACACACCCTCACCTGCTCCCCCAGATGCCTCACGACACTGCCACCCTGAGACGGTCCAGCTCAAGCCAGACCCCAGACCTGGACTCACTTTAACCCGTCAGCCTCACACCAAGACAACGGGATCCGCTTCAGGCCCCACCTCATGAAAACCAGACACACTGAAGTCCAACTGCTGTCACAGAACCTAAAAACGGTTCAGCCTAGGACTCCTTGCAATAGACCCACCCCCCTCCTCGTGAGTGCCCCGGGGTACAGGGAGGTATGTCTTCATTGAGCCAACTATCCACCCACTTCCACAGTCATAGGTATCCCACTGTCCACTGCACAGTGCAGCAACTGCCCTTGTGCCCCTTCCTGAAGCCCCTGCTGCTCGTTCCTGCCACTTTTCGAGCCCAGGCCCTCACTGAGGCCATCAGCTGACCCACGGGGACGGTGACACGGAACACCACAGATGCACACACCTTTTTCTGAGGCTTTTTGCCCCCCACGATGCCTACGGAAACCGAAGTACTCCTGGGAGGACCCCAGGCCAGCCCTTTATCACACCTGTCCTTATCTGGCCGGATGGGAGACACCTGCCTGGGAGGAAGAGGCTGATGGCAGATAGAGGCAAGAGGACAGCAGAGGCAATGTTGTCCCTAGCCTGCTCCATGACAAGCAAAGCCTCCGCCAGTGTCCAGGTGAAGTGGGTTTTCCAAGCCCAAGGGCCGCCCGGCCTGGGTGGGAAGGGTACAGGGTCCCCCAGAGGCGGGCTGCAGCAGGTGGGTCATCAGCAGACGTTCACATACAAAATAAAATAAAAAAGGAACTTCTGCCCTGTTCCCGTCCCAGGGATGCACAGACAGAGGCCAGCGTTTTGAAAAATATAAAATTTTAATAAAGGCTACATCTCTTAATTACAATAATTATTGTACCAAGTAATTCTTTCCTTAAATGAACTCTTTATAATGCATAATTTACAGTATAAGTAGAACAACAACAACAACAACAGAATGCCATGGCAAAAGTCACTGAGTACAAGACTTGTAATAAAAAGGCATAAAATAGATTTGTACATAAACCCCTTTCAAAAAACAAAGGGAAAGCTGGAGCCCTCATATAGGGCGACACACGGAGTGGGACCCCGTGCAGGTACAGGTACTGTACTGATTTAAAGTCAAGCACTAGAGATAGTGGATTAATACTCTTTCGTTGGACGTTATGTACACACGTATAGTACAAGTAACAATGGCGAACAATGTACAGATTAACTTAACACAAACACCTGCCCATCAGGATGAAGGTGCTGCCTGCCAGGTCTTCCTACAAACCATTGGCTTCTTTGCAGGGTTTGGGGTGGGGGTGGTGTGTGGCAGTTTCCCAAAATGGCTTGGGTCCAAAGACTAATTTAAAAACAACAAAAAAAAAACCCCAAGGAATTGTTATTTCAATAAAATCACAAGTAGAATGACAAGGTTCCAGCCATGGGGCGCTGGGCCTTCGTGGGGTGCTCCACAAAGTTCCAGGAAGAATCTGGGGCCCCAGGGAGGCTCCCCACTCTTCTGTAATGGCTCACCCCATCCAACATGATCACCCCCACATGGCGGTGATGTTGTAACGTAAGTCAAACCTCAAGACCTTTAGGACGAAATAGAGCAGCATAGGAAAAAAAAAAAAAAAATGCACCAATTTCTGCACGTGTGAATGGCAGGGCATCATTTTTAAGTCTCCTCTTCATTTGGAGCAACCCAGGGCAGAGCGTAATTCCTCATTTAGCGAAGAAAGCATTAATGCACTCCTAAGCTCAACTCCTAAGTTTAGACAGAACCGTGAAAACTGCCTCTCCCTCTTCCGTCTTTAAAGCAGCATATCCATAAACTGAGGACAGGGATAATCAATTGTTCAATAAATATCAGTAAGGATTCCTGTTCAGGTAAGCTATACACAGTTTCTCTTAGTTTATGGATTTCAGATCCCTAGGAAGTCATATATTATGTATGGCAGTCTCTCAAATACAGTCAGCATCTTCAATAGCCAAGAGTGGTCATGTTTTTAATAAATAGTTCAGGCTTTTGCTATCTCAGTACCCAGCTCGTGAATAATGAAAACCAACCTCCCCCCACCCTCCCCAAGGCCCAGTGGCCAATTCTTCCCTAGACATTGTCTTCATTGTTTTGTTGTGTCGTTTTGTTTTTCCTTCAAAAAAACGTCCCATGGCGGTCGCTCACCGCCGAGACCGTTCAGGCGGCTTTTGGGCCCACAGGTCGCTGGAGCCAGGTCCAAGGGGCTCAGTCGATCCTCTCCACTTTGCCCAGAATCCTGCCTTCATACATGGGGAGCACCGTCTCATCGTCCCAGATCTCCTCAAAGACTGCGCCGCAAGCAAACTCGTCGCTTGCTTTTTTGAAGTAATACCTGAAAAGAAAAAAACCCCAAAAAGCAGCTTGGTCAAAGTGCATTTTCCACTTTAAAAGGAGGACGGAGGTTAGCTTGAGAATTGTACCAGAGCGGGCGTGCAGGCAAACCTCCGCTCTTGTCGGATGCCACTGCTGGCTCCCGGAGCTGGCCTGAGGGCACAGCCGGGCAGCTCCTGTGTCACTAGGGAGGCCAGCTGGGCACCCTGAGAGCAGCAGCCGGGGGTGGGGGTCCCCGTGCAAACAGCCAGGAGGCTGCCACCAATACACACACTGTGAAAAGACCGCTTTGCAGACCAGAGTTGCTGCTTTCACCCCTTTGTGATTGGGGGGCATGGGAAGGGCAAAGTGAGCCTGGAGGTCATTTGCTGCAGCTGCCAAGAAGGGGGTCCCTCACAAAGACCCCAGACTCAGCCCACCTGACCCTGGAAAAGCTTGGAGAAGGCAGGCTTCAGCTGGTTCATCGGTTTGGGGGCAGACCCCCTTCGAGGACCCATGTGCCAAGCCTCCCAGCGGGTCCGTTGGCACAGCTTGGGGACAGCCACTGCAGGAGGCAGCCCAGCCCAGTGTGCTTCCCAGGGGTGGGGACAGCACCCGCCTCTCTGCACCCCAGTCCCCTCCTCTCCCCTGCCCCCCATCCCTCCAGGGTCAGCCAGCACGGGCCCTTCCATTATGCCCGCTGATTAAAGGTTCCTTTATCCCGCCCCAGCCGACTTTCTTCTAAGGCTGTTTAATTGTACGAACTCAATGACCAGTCTCTCAGATGGGCCTCTCTCAGGAGCGCCCCAGTGGGACAGCGGCTGTCCGCCCAGGGCAAGGCTGCTTTCTCCCCTGTCCCCAACAAGAGACTCCTCAGTCGGATTCAACTTGCCCCTGCAGACTGTCACCTTCCACCAACAAAGCCACTCACAGAGGGGGAGGTCCCAGTCCACTGTGGGGAGGACAACCTCTCTAAGCTAGTTACTTGTGTCTCAGGGTGAGGGTTGTTTTTTGTCTTTTCTCTTTTAAAAAGAAAACTGAGAGTTAAATTTTTTTCTTCTTTAATGAAGGCAAGCCAAATACTTTCATAGGAGATAAGGCTAAATAAAGTCAAACAGCTGGGCTTAGTCAAGGTTCTTTGTTTGGAGCATTGCCGGCTGAGCTCAAGATTTGGGGTGAACAGCCCCGGCTCTAAGGGGTCAGTGGTGGAAACGCTGCATATGGAGAGGGTCCTACTATTTGGGGGGAGCCTGAGGGAGGGTGAGAATGTGGGGAGGGGACACTGGGGACAGGCAGGAAGAAGTTCCTTTTCCAAGGGAGACAGGCCCTGGTTCTCATGCCACCCTCCCTTGGGGCCCCAGCCCCCAACTCCAACCCCATGCAGGTTCACCAGGCTGGGCTCTCACAGCCTCACAGCAAATACCCCCCGACCTTTTATATAACTGCAACCTCTTCCAGACAGAAGAGAAGTGACAGTCCCCATGCCCCCCCCACCCCTCCCCCACCTCCAACTTCAAAAGGCCTCGCTGCCCTCATTTTCTCCAAGAGCCGGGCTTTTCCACTGCAACAAGCTTTATGTGGCAAACTTTGCTTTCTTCTGACATCTGGCACCAATAGGGCCTGGCACATCTGGAGGGGCTGTTCTCCTTTTGAACCCCTGCCATGGGGCGATTACTCAATGCAGCCCAGGTCTCCCACTCCACAGCCCCGGCCTCACCGCGTTCTTTACCGTGGGGGTGAGGGGTGCCAACTGAATGTTGGAGCACCATCTCTGCTAGGGGTGGGCGAGGCGTGGCACCCTGTGCGCCCCCCGACTCAGGAAGGCCGTGAGTGGGGCCCTCAGAGCAGGGAGAGAGATAAGGGGTTGCTGGGTAGGGCCCGGCCACAGCCTGATCCAATCAACGAAGAATGTGAACGCCGGCCCTTTGCGCCCGTCTTTGTGCATTAAAGGGGAGGCCAGGGCTTCAAAGCCGGGCTTATGAAGTGTGCCTTAGAAAAACAATCAGGGCCAGATGTGGCCGGAGCCTTCCCTGCAGCCTCTGCTCTCAGCGCTCCGCTCCCGGGCCCTTCTCCCCTGAAGGTCACCTGTAGTTCCACTCCAAGTGCAGCCCAGTCAAAGCCCAGATCAACATGAATCCCCGGAGGGGCGCACTTGTGTAATTAGTTTCACCTTGGGTCTGTTCACGACTTAAAAAAAAAAAGAAGCTGGGCCTGTTCCCCAACCCCTTTGATACACATTTTCAGAATCGTCTCTGCCCAGGTGTAAAAGGCAAAGATCTAAGCCCAGCTCCACGCCCTGCCTGTCAGTCACCTACAGGGTCTCAGCCCTACCCCTGAGAAATGAGTCACTTAGGGCCCCTGCCCAAGTCAGCTCTCAGGAGGAGGAGGTTGGTACAACTAACCACCCAGGGCCTGCTCAGGAAGCAGCGGGTCGTGGGTGCCGGAGCTGGTGCCCACCGGACAGGCTGCCAAGTGCTATTTGAGGTCTCTACTCCCGCCCCAGCTCAAGGCAGGAATGGGTTGGCCCCTTCTGGGCATGTGGCACCCCACTTGCCTTCCTTTGTCCCCGCCCCACGCACTGGCTGGAGCAGAACCCACACACTCCGTTGGGACGAAGGCCATCGGTAGAGAAGGGGCACGTGGACAAGAAATAGCCCAGGGCTGGCATCTCCACTGTGCAGATGAGGAAAGGAAGTCTGAGGGGAGGGAGGGAGGAGGTCCCTTTCTCAGGGTCCTGGGCAGGAAGAGCAGGGCAGCCCAGTCCTGATGCCACTCTCCCACCCACAGGTCCTGCCCTCTCTCCCTATGGACAAAAGAACATTCCTCTGTCCCAGGACCCATAAGACAGACTGAGGCGGTTCTTCGGGCAGAAAAGCTGAGTAAGGAGAATGCTGCCCACATTCCAGGCAATGAATGCTCTTTGCTCTGGCTTCCGTGGGCCTTTGTGGGGACAGTCTCTCCTAGACCCCTAATTGGTCTGCCCATCTGTGTGTGTCTGTCTGTCTCGTTTTCTCCCCTCTGCCCACCTCCTACCCCTTTCCCTTTCAGGCAGGGCCTCCATAAGATGGCCCAAGCCCAGCTCTCTTGACAAAGCCAACTGCCCCCCACCCTCCTTGTTCACCTGTAGACAAAGCCCTTCCAGGTCCCCAGAGAGCGCCCCCAGCTACTGTTATTGCTGTTAGTGGTGAGGCGAGAGAGGAAATGAGAAGGAGCTGAGACGTCAGGCAGCCCACCCTCATGGCCTCCCCGAGCGCCTCCTCGCCCCCCCCAGGTCTGACCAGGCCCACCAACTAACTCCGCAAACACTCGGGGAGCACTTACCTATAATTTCCCTTTTTGCTGAGCTGCTCTTTAAAGTGGCCCAGGGTCAAGCTCTGCGCCTTCAGCATCCTCCTGTACGGAATTTCTTCTCCACAGAAAAAGTAAGTGACGACCAACTCGCTGGCCTGGAGGGCGTGGACCCCGGCGGGTGTCTTTGGCTCTTTGTGACTGCAGTTAAGATGGAGCACAGCAAGCTCAGCACTTGGAAGGCAGCACGTGCTGCACACGCATGAGCGCGCGCACACATACACACACCTCTCCCCCGCTCTAAACACTGTCTCTGGAGGTAAAGTGAGGCTGTCGCTGTAAGTTCAAAGGGGGCTTGGGTGTGGGGACCCCTTATCACAGAGGCAGCCAATTCTGGTAGGGACACAGTCCAACCCCTGGTTGCCTGTGTGGGGCACACAAAAAGGGACAATTTCCTTGGTTGTATAAACTGCTATTGTTTCTCTCACTACCACCAAACGGGGGGTAAAGGGGGTAGGTGGGGAACAGAGCAGTCTTTTTCAGGGTGCCACAAATGGGGTGTTTGCCCTGAAGATGAGAGAGGAGAAATAACCACAGAGCCACCAGGAGAGCCACCCTGACCAGGGTGTGCTGCTGAGACCACCTCAGAGGTCTCCTGGGATGGCGTGGACTCACGGAGGACAGAGCCCACAGTCCCCCTGACTGCCCCAGGTAGTCTGAGTTTTCGGAGAGGGGCTTAAAAGACAAACGAAAACTGCAGGCCAGAACAGCTGGTGGACTTAAGGTCAACCAATCAAAACAAAAGGGTCCAGGGTGGTGGCTCATTCAGGACTTCAAACATTGCTCAAGATAAAGGCACTGAGAAAAAAACAAAACCACAAAACTTTCATTATTTAGACCACTTTAGATCTCTGTAGCAGATTCCTTTTTAAACGCCCCATCCTGTAATTAAATGAAGCCAGGCTTCTGGGTCCACTTTGCAAGAGTGTAAATTTGCAAAAGGAGTCACGGCCCCGTTGGGGGAGGTGCTGTCTCTGCCCCACCCCCAGCAAAACCACAAGGCTCATCCTCTCTCCTGCTCTACCACGGTGGTGTCACCTTCCCGCTCACTCAGAGGGACAGGCAGGTTTCCAACTTGCTAACTTGCAAGCTGAATGGGGGGCAACTTCTTTTCCATCCGGGTTTGGGGTCCCCTTTAGCCATCTGCTAGTGGCTTCGCAGCTCAGCTTTTGTGCCCATGAACCCAGCGCTGCCCGTCACTCCTGGAAGGGACACCTTTGCACAAGGCACAAGCCACTAGGCTTAAGTGCTCGGTATGGGAAGGGTCTGCGAGATCCTCATCTACGGCAACATCTGTGTTTGCTGTTCCTTGTCACTGGTGTGAAAATCAAGGTGCTTTTACGTACGACTACAAAAAAAGGTTTTCAAAACTCGCAACTCCGGGTAGCGGACACCCTGACACGTAAACCCTGGGGCGAACCGCAGCCATGCCAGGCAAGGACACTCACTCTTCTGGCGCCAGGCTTGGGCCGGAGAAGGCTGTGGCTCCTGTCTGACCAGGGGCTGAGTGATTCCTGTCCCTCTGCTGATTGGCCACGCAGCACCTGAGGACATAGCCAGAGCAAAGGATTTAGAGGGAAGCCTGCTGTCCCCAGGGCAAATGAGGGGTAGGGAGTGGGGGGGGGCGTACCAGACAGAAATCTACTCTCTGTGGTCTCCAAGAGACACACAGAGCCAACTTCCATCCATGGGGAGAGCCAACCCAGGCCTCGTGTTAGCAAGGGCTCTGGGAGGCCTGGAAACTGCCAGTCCAGGTTAAGGGCCGCGGCCATCTAGCCAGTCGTAAATGACCCAGAATTTATACAGAATCACAGACACTCATCCTCCTCCTTCTACGCATGACGTACCAAACCAACAGATCCTGGTTAGCTCTTCAGGACCCATGGAACGAAAGGGAACAATTTCTAAGAGGTTGGGAAGGAGACTCTCATGTGGCCAGAAGCAATCCCCCCTCCCCCACCCACCCTGCCCCAAAGAAAACTCGAGATCTAACAGGAAAGAAGACCCTTCCCTTAGCAACAGGCCAGGTCTCCACCTCCACACCCAACCCCTGCCCTCCACCTGATGCCTCCACTCACCGCTGCTTTGGGGGCTTCGACACCTCCGCCAGCCTCCGGCAGGCCTCCTCCAGCTGTGCCAAGGTGTTAGGTGGGGTCAGGGGAGGCATGGCAGGGTCCTGGGTGAACGGGTGGGCACGAGGGGCCACGCGGGGGTGACCGCTGCTGCCCCCCCACAGGTGGTGCCGGCCGGCTCGCTCGGCTGGGGACCCCCGGGCATTCTCCAAGGGGTAGGTCTTTTTTGTGTTCTGGGCACTGAACAAGAAATGAGAGAGAAAGGAGAAGGAACTGGGTTAGAAAAACTGGAAAATGTGACTTCAAGAGGAACTCCTCTATTCTGCCTTCAGAGGGGAGGAAAAAAATAACTACCATTCAACACGAACAGGGGGCGTTGCCAAAAACATGGCATTTTTGTGGTCTGCTCGGTCCGGCATTTAATATTAAGAGGGCAGGGGCAAACAGTTACATTTGTTTCCGGCCGGCTGCAAAAATAGCCATCCCCACCATGCCTCCGAGGTGACTGCCCGACCCCGGAGGCGGCGGCCGTGTTTACCTATGGGGCTTGGGCTTGGTCTCCAGCATCCACTGCCAGACGTCCTGCGACCTGTCTCCTTCCTCCCCAGGCAGCTGCAGGGCCCCTGCTCCCTCCCTGGCCGGCGGGGCCAGGCCTGGCTCTGAGCCTCTGCCGCTGCGCTTGGGCAGGGTACTGCTTCTGCTGCCACTGTGGGGAGCCAAGAACCACGACCTTACATCTCTGAGCCTGCCCACCACACACACATCCCAGCAGACAGACGCGCAGGTGTGCTCACCCCCCAACTCCCTCCTAGAATCAAAACGCCCGTGACCTCACACCGGGTCGGGAGAGAAGCCCCAACTGGGGCCGTCTGTCCAGTCTGCCAGACACTCACCTGAACGGCTCCGCCGGCCCGGGCTCCGGAGCCTTGGGGTGGCTTTTACACTTGGGGTAGCAGTAATACTCGGGGCCCCCGGGGCAGAAGCAGCACACCCTCTGTGAGGCCTCGGCCTCAATCTCCTCCTTGGTCTTGGGGACAGCGTGGTGGTGGATGTAGTGATGGTGGACGTGCTTTGTGGTCTGCTTGGTCACGAAGCCCTTGGCCCCAAGGAGAGGGCAGCTGGCTGGGGAGGCTACAGCGGGGGGCAGCTTGCCTCCGGGCGGGAGGAGGGGGTGGTACTGCGGGTGGTGGTGGTGGTGGTGGTCGGGGGAGCGGGCACGGGGGCTGTAGCGGCCCATGCCAGGGGACTGGCAGCCGGGGGTCTTCAGGACCCTGGACAGGTGGTCGTCCAGAATGGTCTGCGGGTCTTCCTCATAGCTGCCTGAGGGCAGGAGGGAGAGCGGGTGCTGGGTGGGCGCCCCATCCCGCGAGCCCAGCGCTAGCTCGGCACCCTCCTTCTCTTCATCCTGGAAGGGAAGGCAGCAGAGAGGGGCACCCCGTAAGCAGGAGGGAGGACCCCTGGCGCGGGCTGGGGGCGGGGCCGGGGCCAGCCCTACCTCCCGGATCTGCTGTAGCCGCTCCTCCAGGCTATGGCGGCTCTCCAGCTCCAGCTGCAGCTTCTCCAGCCGGGAGATGAGCTCGGCCGCGAAGGCAGCGGGGTCCACGGGGGTCATCTCCTTGGGCAGGCGGTGGGTTCTCTACGGGGCGCGGGGAGGAAAGGGGTGCGGCGTGGTGAGCCAGTCAGGCGCACGGGGGCCGCATCGGAGCTTCCTGGGCCCGAGACGTGCTCGATGGCTCCAGGTGCAGGCAGAGCGAGGCAGGCGCAGGGGCCCGGGCTGCCGGGGAGCTTTATGCGCCAGCACAGCGGCCTCATGGAGCGCCATGGTCCCCACCAGCATTTGCCTTGGGCAGGAGCAGTTGGTCGCACTCCGAGAGGCCCTGCTTGTTCTCTCTGTAGTACAACCAGCCCATCAGTAGCTACTCTGAAGTAGAAAATCTTCAAAGACTGTTGTCAAACATCAAAAAAAAAAGGCAGTCTCCGACGTGGGGAGGGGAGAGAGACCAACTCAAGGAATAAAAAGTAGAGTCTAAACAGAAAGGGAGCTGGAAATTACAAAAAAAATAAGATTGGAAGGGAGGTGGTGGCGGGGAGGCAAAAAAAAAGGGAGTCGCACGGCCGGATCAGAAGAAGTGGTAATTTATTTCCTGGCCGCACACAGCGCACCTTTGAGGCGATGTTGTCTCAACACTGTCCTAGATCTGCCTGCTTTTCTCTACCCCACCTCCCTGCCTCTTTGTACAGAAAATGAAGAAAGCTGCTGCGGGCTAGTAGCAGAACACTGCTGAGTCTGCCTGCCTGAAGCTGATCTATCAAGGGAAAAGGGAACATCTCCAAATCAAGTGCGGAATATAAAAAGGCACCTAGATCGCCTGCCAACAGCGGCCAACAGAGAGAACCCCTGTGGCCCAGTTTCTGTCCTTATCCTGTCATCTTCCCCATCCCCCTCCTCCTTGGTGGTGCTGCATCCTTCCTCATTTCTTTCTTGCTCCTTCCTCATCTCGTGCTTGCTCTGCCCTTTTCTCTGGGGTTGGGGTAGGGGCAGCAAAAAGCCCACCTGCGAAGGTCAGCGTGTCCCCAGATGAGCGGGCATTGCAGCATCAAGCCCGTGAGGGGACAGAAAGCTCCCCTTTGTAAAGGCCCTTCTCACACAGGCGGGCTGCCCCATGGAGAAAGTTGACTTGCACGCCCTTGGATAAAATTATCTCATCTCAAAGTTTGGGTGACAGAACTTTTCTTTATGAACACACATACACCCCTGACCCATCCCAGAACCTTTCTATCATCAGTAATACTGTTGTACCAGGAGGTATTGCTATGGAGAAAGGGGATGCTGAAGGTCTCCCCAAAAAGCCGTTTTAATATGCTAATTTTAAGATGTTAGGCCTGCCCCCAACTGTACGAAGAGCTTTCTGAGCAGAGGAAGCCCCAGCGACAATTTGTGCACTAATGCAACACGGGATTAGCAATTCGGGAGTGTTAATTTTCTAAGTGCAACCTAACCCATGAACCGTTCGGATTCCCGGAAGCCGGCAGGAGGGATGCACAGAGAGGCTGCTCTATGCTGAGCACTCTTCCCCTCCCTAAGCAGCAGCTTCCTTGCAACCTGGGTCTCAGCCCACTCCCAGAAGCTCCTGAAATGCAGACTGGAGGCTCTCTCGAGGACATGGGCCCACGTGCCTGCCCTCCAGGGCACGGACCTAGAAGAAGTGGTCCCAGAAAAGTCCTTCACGCCACGCAGGCCTCTCATCTCAACCACAGGAAGAAGCTGGTGCCTCACTTCCTAACACTTGATTCACTTAGCGTGCACTAGGTGCCACCGTGACAGTGGGTACTACGCCAACCAACTTCTGGGGTTGGAACAGCTAGCCGCTCCCCAGGGCTTCAGAAGCCAGCAGGAGAAATGGCCAAGTGAACCGACACATGGGCGACTGAAATGCCCACACCATGCAGTCAATACTCGGAGACTGTCCCAGGGACATGATTTCCTCCCATGAGAGGCAGATTCCTCTAACCTCACTCATTCATCATGCAGTCACTCATGCATGCAGTCATTCCTTCAGCAAGTGTCTATTAGACACCTACGGCATGCCAGGAAGGCTTCTAGTCTCTGTGGAACGTAACAGAATAGACCAAACTCCGTGCCCTCGGGGCTTCCATTCTAGTGGGAGCCCAGTGGGTAGCAGATTATCTATCATGTCCTGGTTTCTGGGAAGGAACTGCCTTGGTTTCTTTCTCATAGGGAACTTTCTTTTTTGAATTGAGAGAAGTAGGCCACTGAGCTCCCCTCCGCTCAGCGTCATACCCCAGTGACCCACACAGCAACATGCCTTACCTGGTCTTCCCTTCCCTTCCTTCCCCCTAGCGGACCCCAGCACTGTGCCTCCTACTTTCCTCATTTCTCACCTCTCCCATCCCATCCCTCTTCTTCAGGATTCAACACGGCCCGAACCCCACCACCTTCCCCTGCAAACCGTACTCACCGGGAAATGAGGTAGAGACACTTGGCCATTGGCCTTCACGCTGCGATGCATTTCTCTCTGGAGCTGTTTCTTACTCCCCACACGATAGGGAGGGATCCCATCTCTAAAGGGAGGTAAAAGACAGAACCCACAGGCTCATGAGGATGCTTTGGGCACTCAGGATGCTCACAAGCCATGCAGCTAGCCTGCCAATGGACGGGGTCACACAACCCGGGGGAAGCATACAGCCTGGCCCAGGTACCATGGCTGTTCCCATGGGGAAAGGGCAGACCACAGTCCAACTGCCAAACCTCCCACCCATTAATCACCTCTGGAAATGACTCTCTTGCATTCAGGATCACTGACTTGGGAAGAACTTGGTAAACTCATTTCTCAGGCTGTTCTGTTCTCTCTGAACTGGGCCCAGTCAGAGGGAAGACTCCCCTATTTTACAGGTGCCCCAAGCAGGAGATTCCGTAACTCTTTTGGTCCCCCCAACAGTCCCTTAGCACTGCAACATGCCACCCCATACCAGCGACACACCAGGGCAAAATATGGTAGGAATAGGGACCAGACCCCCAGAAGGAGGGCTAAGCCAGGCATTGGAGGAGGTATGAGAGATCCTCCAACAAGTCCACCTCCTGGGCATTCCCAAATGTCAAGGGTGTCTCTGGGCTCCTTTCTGCCCTCTGCTCCAAACCCTACCGCCTGCAACCAACGAAGTCTCAAAGACGTATGACCCGTGTGGACATAAAGAGAAAGCCCCTACTGTGCGGCATTAGGTGTTGTTCATGCACAAATCTGAGTACCTACTAGGAGTCCAACCTTGTTCTAGGCACTGGGCAAGAGAGCAGTGAAGAAAGGCGGTGCGAGCCCAGGTCTCCCGCATGAAGCATATATTCTAATGGGGTGGCCCAGGCAATGGGAAGCAAGATAAAACAGCAAACTCTATAGTACGTTAGAAGGTGTGAAGTCCTAGGATGAAATACACTCCAAAAAGATGGGAGAGGTCCTCTGAGGGGGGCAGTTACAATTTCAAAGTCCCTTCCCTCCACCATACTATAGGCATGCCAGGTGGTTTGGGGGGGAACACAACAGTATCACTGAGGTCCTTGCAAATGAGCCCCTATGTCCTTCATCATCTTATAAAAAAACAACAACAAAAAAACAGAACAAACACATGAGTGGAAGAGGTAAGAAAAGCCTCCACTCTGTACTCCCATTAGTCTTCACCAGGAACATGGCCTGGAGTTGCTATGATTTTTATTTTTTAGAAAGAACCGTGTTCTTGAAAGCAGTCCCATGGTCCAGGTGGGACTATTTTCCCATCGCTGTCCCGTCCGGAGGCCACTTATTTACGAAAGCCTCAGTGTTCAAACAGTTCCACTCTGAATCATACTTGGAGGCTGTAAACATTGAAATGAGGTGTGTGGCTACTTCCCTGTCCCTGGTGTTTTGTTTACCATGGAGTGGAAGGAAGAAACCCATCTTTGGCTCAGCAGCAGTGGGTGAAAACCAGCAGTGGTGCCTAAAAATACCCAGGAGCAGCCTGGGGTCGACCTCCAGCCACTTCTCTGAAATGCCCCAGAATTCCAAGTGGCTGCGTTTTCCGGATGCCTGCTGACCTGGGCCAGAGGACAGGGCCACCCTTGGCATGACGCAGATCACAGCGGATCAAGAGATCACCGGCGTGTCAGCCCAACCTTATGGGTAATCATACTGAGGTTGCAGGGGAAGAGGGAGGTCAGAATCTAAAGCAAGGATTTATGCACACAGGTGAGACCTGTCCTGCAGAAAGGCTGGGTGGGCGGAGCCAGCAGGGTCTGGGAAGACGTCAGCCAGCTGACCACTGCAGGTCCAGTCACCCGGACAGCCTCCTTCTTACTGAGGTCTGCGACTTGATGAGGCCCTTGAAGGCCAAGGATAAAGGTTCTAAGTCCAGAAACTTACTGAATCCCTTGGAGCTTATTTAACCAAACTCAATGTGTGCCTTGGGATGGTTTACAAGTCATGGCAGAAAACTGGGCTCTGTGAGCACCCCGGGCTTGACCACTAACCAAATTCCACACCAGGTGACCGACTGCAACCCAAGGCTGCCAGTCCTCACACACCGAGGTCCTATGGTGGGTCAGACACATCTGATGCATAACCCAACTCAATTCTCCCCCAAGCCCCAAGTCACCACATTTTACGGCCAGCATCACAGTCAGGAGTGGTTAGATTCAGGACCCAAATCCACACCGCTGCTGCACTCCAAGACAGCCTACACCCCCAGCCTCGGATGGAGAAGCCAAGCTTCCTGACTGTTTGCAGGTGGGAGTGTCATTTTCTAAGTCCCATGGAGTCACCTGACATGGTGAAGAGGTGAATGGGAGAGTTGAGAAACATTCTAGAAAGCCCCCACCACCACCACCACCACTCAGTACTCACTGGCTACGGAGCATGCCAGGGGGTTCCCAAGGCACAGTGACTATCCCCATGTGGGGTGGCAGTGGGGGTCCCACAGGTTGGCTCTCATGCTGGTCTAATCAACTCCTGCTGCCCCAGGGCTGCAAGCCAGTGTGCACACCCTTCTGACCAGCAAACTCATCTGTGGTCTTACTAAGAGTGGTTGGCACTGTGCCGGGCCTCTTCCTGCCAAGCTTGGGGGGCCAGAGTCAAGCACCCTGTGGATCCCACCATGACACACACAGAGCTTCAAGAGTCCTAGAGAAGACCCTCACTCATACCTTCCATGACTGTCCCCAAGGGTCCTCTACCAGCCCTCCCTCCCAGACAGAAGTCAGTGGCAAGGTTTTTACACCTCTTTCTTTTTCCATATAATGCATAATAGAAAGATCTGAAGGTTATAGGTATAGAATTGGGGGGAGCAGGACACTGCCGATTATAGGCCGGAGGAGCAAATGATTTTTTTAAAGCACCCCCCAACCCATGCCCCCCACCACGACACCCAGGGTAGCTGAAGGATCCATTGCAGGAAAAGGAAGACTTCAACGTGTAGAGGCTCAAAGGGGCTTAATGAAGCTCCTTCAAGGGAATGTGGCTTTAATTCTCCCCTAGTCCAAGAATCTTCTTCCAAAACAGCCCCTCACATTCCAGAAGGAGGGGGTGGGGGAGGGGGGCTCTCTTCTTTTTTATTCAGGCTCCAAACTACTATGATCAGCTTCCCGGCTGCTCAGAACGGGGAGCTGGAGTTTCTGGTCCCTATACAGTCTCCTTTCATTATAAACATGTTAGCTAACGAGCCCGCGGCCGGCCCAGCTGTTTCTGGGGAGCCCTGGTTTTGAAGTGCGGACTCCACTTAGCTGCCATTTAAGCCGAGCCAATTAGCTTAGCCTTTTGACTCCGCAGTGCCCGGCCTAACCTGAATGTCATTTTCCGGTGGCTTTGAAATAGCAGACTCCTGCGCACAGGCGCCCACTCGCATTTTCACTTGGCAGCCTCTCAGAAGGCCGCCTCTGATCACAGCCAACATCAAAAGCCTGGTTTGTAAGATAAGGTAATATGTGAAGCTCATGCGGATGCTTTCGCTGGTGTCCAAGGTAAACCCATAAATAAGATATAAGGAAACCCAAATCAATAAATAAAGCGACCTGGGCCGCCCTCTGCGTGAGACGCGAGGAAAGAACCCCCCCACGGATTTCGTGACCCCTCAGCCCCCACCCCCACCCCAAGCAGATGCAGCCTGTAAGTCAAGCCCGTTCTGATTCTAGGAGCAGCGCTGCACAACAGGACAAGACAAGAGAGAAGTTTCCACTGTCCAGACCAGCTTGCACAATTCCCGGCCGCCTCTAACAGCAGAGAACCTGCCACTTCTGAGGTTTTCATCAGCCCCTGGCTCCTCCCTCTCCTAGGCCTGATGCCCAGGAATGCCCCCTGCATCCCATCTGTCCCCAGCACTCCAAAGAGAGGCTGAGGACTTGGTTAGGCGTCTGGCAGTTAACATTCAAAAAGAAAATGAAAATGCCATTCCTTCTGAGAAGGCAGGTTTCTGAGTAACAGGCTCGTAAAACAGCCTTCTCAGAGGCCTACTAAGAAGACGCAGGTCCCAGCCATCTTTAACAGGGCTCTTTACTTGCTGGGAAAACAGAAGTCGGCAGTGGGCTTTGGGATAAAGCAAGGATTTCTTTCGGGCCCCTGACTGCTCTGGACCTCCAGGCCCTGTTGCACAGCTCCCTGGAACGACCAAGGGCAGGGCCGGCCCTGCCCAACTGCCACCCAGGCCTCCTGCACAGGCCCCCGGGGACTTAATTGGTTCTGTCGCAAATGAGACGATTGCTTCCCCTGTCTTGTGTCTAATGAACTCCAACCTTCTGGAGTCTATTGAAGGCCGCCTGTGACTCCCTCTGCCCACCTCCCCAACTGCGTTCCCTTCCCAGCTCCCAGCAGGGCAGCCAGCCCGACTCGCTAGCCCCTCGCGGCCCCCCTCGAAGCTCGAGCTGGCCATTGTGACCAGGAGAAACAGCCAGGACCTTTTCACGCTTTATGGGGCGCTCCTATTCACTTGTTCAAGGAAATTTCAAAGGGGCCTGCTACCCTCTTATCCCCTCTAAGCTTCCCCGGATGAACAATGGGCTGAAAGCGATTCAGTCCGGCTTTTCATCCCCCACACACTTTATTTCTCGCTCGCTGCTCTCATATGCGCCAGGCCTACTGTTGGCAGAGCTCTGAAGAGGAGTCTAATCCCGGCCCTGGGAACCCTGGCTGGCCTGCCCGACACCGGGCAGATCCCACATAGCCAGGGCCAGTGCCTGGAGAGTCCTGGCTTTCAGGGCAGGCCAAGCCGGCCCAGCAGGAGGGCGGGGAGGGCCCCAGCCAGAGACGCACAGGACTCTCTCCGCCCGAACACATCCCGTCGAATGGGCTCTTATTCTGAAGACCCCCCTGGTCCCCACCATAGGCAGCATGAGGCAAAAGGCCGTGGACAAACCAGTCCCCAGACAAGATGGGCCTGCACGGAGGGGAAACGCCCTCCCACTTGGTACAAACACGCCCAAGTGCGTCCAGCTGCCACGGTCACGCCTGATAACCTGCCCACTTGGTCTGGGGAAGGCACAGCCCACCCAACACTGATGCCAGGAAGATCTGATCCAATACCACCAGCCCCCAGGGCTCCGGGCCTCCCGGGTACCTTCTCTTGGCTTTGGAATTCTGGTTCACTCATCACCACACCAAGGTAGCTTCGCCCTGGGAGGAGCCCCTGAGATTCTGCCACTTGGGACCCAAGGGGACGTACTGTGCCCCAAAGAGAAAGCTGCTAAGGGAGGGATGCGCCCTTTTGGCTCTGTGCCTAAGGAAGGGGACCTGACTCGCCCACATTCCCCCCTGGGCTACCCAGGACAGCTGACTTGCAAAGGTAACTTCCCTGGTCCCTGAAAGTGGCCTTCCTGTGCTTTAAGTCCACAAGTTCTTTAGCTAAAAGGAGGGGTTGGGGGTGAGAGCTCAATGTCACTTCTATAAAACAGGTTTTTCTTCCAGGATGGGGATCAAAGAAGAGTGGTGCAGGGCAGAAATTAAAACTTGCTCTCTTCTACCCCCTCCCCCAATGCATTAAAACATCAGCAACCCAGTAAAGCATCTATCAGCGATCACTGATAGATATAAATGAAACTCAAGAGTGGCTCCAAGGTCTCATTATCAATGGGTCCTAATAACATTATTTCATGTTGGAAATGTTTGTGCTTGGGGGTCCAGGCACAGGGCAGGGGCCTATGTCTGGCCTGAGTCTGAGTTCTGTCTCTGGCACAAGAAGCCAGGAAGCATGGGCCTTAACTTCCTCATCTCTGAGTTACGAGGGACTGGCCCACCTCTCTGATTGGGTCTTGTGAGGCTCAAACATGTATGGGGACCACACCCAAGTTACCTCATCTTGAACCCAGAATAACACCTTGATGATGGGGAGCCGAAATGCAGGCAAGGACCAGGAAGCAAGCCAAAAATAGTCTCTAAGGAAACCAAACAGCAGCCTTTTAGTCTTACATAAACCACCTTTGACAGGAGATTCACTCAGTGCCTTCATTCAAATCCAATTTACCCTTATTTTACACATAGTGTTAAGACTCACACACAATCCCCCAAATAATAAAAGCCGCAGGAGGTACCATGCTACTGGCAGCAAGCACACAGACAATAGCCAAAAAAATAAATAAGGAAAAGGAAAAGAAAAAAGACAGCAGAAAGACGAGAAAAAAAGAGAACCTATTTTTGAAAAGTGGGGGTGGGGAGGTACCAATATTTGTAGGGGCAGACAGCCCTATACGACCATATACGCTATGAGCCAATACTACAATGCAGTATAAAAACAGACCCTGACATAAATTATTTGGATCAAGAAATAAATTATACCTATCTAATATTATTCACTGAAGTCAGAGGAAAAATGTATTAGGAACTATGTCCATCAAAGTATATATATTTTTTCAAGTATAGATACTTACAGTTCAGCCTATATGGGGAACTTACTTCTAAGGAACCCCTCATTTCTCCATGTTGGATGAAAGACATCTGAGGGCTGTCTGGAAAGTATCTAGCCATGTAATATGAAAAATAGAGGAGGCATTTATAGCTGGATTTTTCCTGGACAGCCCTCGTATATACCCTTACTGTTTTCGCTCCTGCCATAATGCTATTGTTTTATTAAAGTGGAACGTTTTACCTGAAGGACCTCTCTCCCTTCACTTACAGGGGAATCTGAGGTAATACAAAAGCCACAGAAATGTTAAGCAATAGTCGAGTCCCACACCAACCTCACCAGCTTTCCTTCCAGCTGGTTCTATGCCACAGGCCAGGCAACAGGACATGTGGCCGATAGAAACCAGATAATTTCAAACAAACTGGAAGGGTAGATGGTCCAGTTCTTAGGGAGATAAAAGGAGCAAACTTTTAAGGACTTCAGTTCAATGGGCTTGCCTTTCAAAACAGTTCCCTGAGTGGGAGAAATCCATGCTCAAAAATGTGTGTGGAAAAGCCTTCAAAGATCACTTCTAGGATGGTGAGAGGTTCCTGGGGAGTTCTACCCAAGGGCAGGCTCCCCTTTGGGTCTCCTAAATCAGAATCTCAAAGGACAGCATGAGATGGGGATACCCAGCCCCCCACCCCACACCAATGAAACTCATACAGAAAGTGTTCCATCCATAGAGGTCACCATCGCATGACCCCTAATGACCTAAAACGCAAAGCATGGTCCTGCCTACTGGCCTGCTCAGAGCACCCGGAAGACTTGGATGGCTTTCAAAAACCAAAGCCACCCATCTGCTAAAGATCCAAGGTGAGACACAGCCTTGGAGGGGACCCCAATTTAGGGGTAGAGCCCCCACCTGACACAAGGCAGGCATTCCACCCACACTTACTGAAGTGAAGGTTGTCCACTTGAAGACATGAGCGAACACTGCCCACGGTGACCCTTTAGAGAGCCCTGGCTCTCTGACTCCCCTTCTCCAAGCTTTTCCCTTCAAAAACAGCCAACACCTCAACATAAACCCTCCCAGTGCCGTCCTGCCCACGACCTGGTGGTTCTGTAGCCGGGGTACTGGCTTTCAAGAGCAGCCAAGCACTTCCGCCCATAGGGATGGTAGGCAAAACGACAACCAGGTGGGCTGTTAAACTCCAGGAAATCTATAGATTGTCACCTTGAGCTACCTGACTTCAGGTTTCTTCTGTTAAGGGACTACCCAACTTTCCTTTCAAGGCTCTAAGCTTAACGCTTCCTAGCCTACCACGTCTCCCTTGAGGAACACCACACCCTGGAACACCCCCCTTCCCACCAAACAAACGTGGGTATGCGCACACACACGCACACACGCATGCACACGCACACACAAGCCAGGTGAGGACAGCTGGGGACTCCGGCCAGCTGGCCTGATGGGTCACACCGCCACCCACGGCCATGAGGGAGGTACCAGAGCACTTACACGCTACTGTCCGTCATGGACATGGAGTCATCGGTCAGAGCGTCACTGGAGATCTCGCTGTCATTGGCACTGGTGGCTGGCGCAAAGACGTAGCCAGAGCCTACATGGTACGGATTGACAGGGTCGCTCCTCTTGAAGGACCTGCGGGGAAAGTACAACAGCATCATCACCGAGTCTCACCAGAACCCTGGGGAGCCATATGACCCCAGGATACCCAAGTGCATAATCCCACCATCTGTTCCATGTTAACCTGCTGCCCAGGGCCACGTGCTCACCTGGGCAGAAAGCAGGGGCCACCAAAGGGGCCGGTTGAGCCATTGACTCAGCCTGGTTGGAGAAAGCAGGCTGGGGTCCTCTGTCCCCACAGGCAGGTCTGCCAGGGAAAGCCCAGGGGATGCTACAAAGTCCTAACCACACACTTTTATATAGAGGAAGGAACACGACTCTGCTCTAGGAGGGGAGACTATGGAATGAAGGAAGGGGGGAGTCAGTCAGTGGAGATGGGGTGTCACCCCCTCTCTGTCCCCTATCCACACATGTACCAGAAGAACACAATTTCAGGGCCCCGCGATAGCTTAAGAGGCCATAATAGCTGTTAGCGCAGATCTCAGATGCAAACAACTAGAGGTCTGGCATAGCCTTTGCGTTTCAGCCCTGGACCCTGCGAGCGGGACAGATGGGACGGAAAGGTTCAAGACAACGTGAAGGACTTCCATCCCACCCTGAGCTGGGCCTCTGTGTGCCTCCCCCCTACCCAGGCCTGCCTTCTCCCAGGGCTGCCTAAGGCCAGCGCGAGTCAAATGAGCAGCACGGTGGTTTTAAAGGAAGGTCCAGGCCCCGCCTCCAGTATCTCCGCCCTTTTGTTTCTGTGGCCTCTGCCTCCTCATTTTGCCCTCTTGATCGGTCCCAGAACAACCAGTGTCTCTGTCCCCTGCTGGGCTGCATTCCTCCTGTGTCACCAGCCAGGGACTTAAGTGGAGGTGGGAAAAAGGAGTCACAGTGGTCTTCAGGCTGCAGGAAGGGGCCTATTACATCTGAAGTCACCGGAGGTTTATTTACAAAGACCCAGAACACTCCACTGGGCCCATCAAGTCTACACCTCCAGTAAAGACATCATTTGGAGGAGAAGGAATTGCCTCAGAAGAGAACCTACTCAAACAGGCCACTGCAGATGGCCTGTCAAGATGACCTTGGGGTTGGCAGGTGAAAGGGACTCATGAAAGGTCAAAGCAGCCTTCTGCATATGTTCACTGAGCTCCTATTCACCCACCATGTGTACTCACTGGGTGTACCCAGCCCCAGTCTCCGGGAAGGGGCATGTCACCATAACATAGGGAAGGAAGGATGCCATGAAGAAGGTAGACACTGTGTTATCACAGGCCCACGAAGAGTGGCACACCTCTATACACATCAGCTCGTTTAATCAGTGGCCACCTGAGGAAGGAGCCCTGAGGCCATGTCACAGGTGTGCCTGTGGTGGTCTCACAGGAGCCTGGCCTGGATCACAGCGCTGGAATGAGTGGGCGGGGGGTTGATCTGTTCAGCTCTATCTCAACTCTCTTTCTGCTTCCTGATAGAAACAGTGACTAGCCTCACACATGTGAAGTAGTCCTCGAGTTAAAGAGGCGGAAGGACTGACCCAGCAGAGGTAAGCCTAGGACCGCTCATGATGGAGCGGCGGCTTCGAGTTGCATGGCTGGGGATGGCTCCCTGGGCCAGGTGGGAGCATGGTGAACCTTGCTGAGTGAGCAGGAAGTCAAGGAGATGCCACTCAGGCCCAGGGAAGGGAAAAGCAGTTAAAAGCCTCCCCAATCTGGGGTCAAGCTAGTTGAGTCAGGAAGAAGAGGTGGCCTGAGGCATTCCTAGTAGCATGTGTGACCCAGAAGATGTGCCACCAGACTGGACTAGAATAAGATGACCAGATTTTAACATTGGTAAAGCAGGACACCATTGGCCGGGGGGGAGGGGGTTCTTGATTAAAAATTTGGTCTACCTCACCGTTCCTAGCTTGTCGTGCATTCTTTCCAAAAATCGGGACTTTTTTAAAACGCCGTGGGACAAATTGTTAAAAATCGGAATTGTCCCACCAAAAGTGGGACGTCTGGTCACCTTAGTCACTAGAAGGAAGGGGGGGGGGGGGGACAGGGAGTTGTTGCCACAGTTTGGTGTGAGAGCCACAACTGGGGTGGGGGCAGTGCTGGATGGAAGAGCTACCACTGACCAAGCACTTAGTATGGGCGGGATCTTGTTTTTGTCACTGCTGCACAGAGTACACAGTAGGTGCTCAACCAACGTCTGCCCAATCATCCTTCATCCTCACAACCATCCAAGGAGGTAGGAAGCCCCAGGTAGGGGCCAAGAGCCTTGTGGGAAGGCTACCAGGCTGGGGACTTGGCCACATGGAACCCACATCTGGACACCTGGAAGTGTTCGGCTGACAGGGGCCTGGACCCGGTTCCACTGCGCTAGACCGGGACACAAAACCAGAGTGCTGATGTGCTACACAGGCACAGAACTGCTGGGAAAATGCAAATGAGGAACATGGCACTTGAGCCTCTCAGATACTTGGGGCTGAATCTATCTGAACTGTCATTTGGACACTCTGGTCCTGTTCTCTTATCTGTCAAGGGTGAGAAGTCTCACTACCTCCCAGGACTTTTTTAAAAGAGGATTAAATGAGGACAGTGTGTCCTCCCATCCCTGTGTCCTCAATCTGGGATTCCCAGACACCAGGGCTACAGAGAGGGGTAGTGACAGCCAAGGAAAGGCAGTTGATATTTCTGGAGGAGAGAAGGGATGCGAGGGTGAGTGAATAAAAACAGTCTCCTAGTGGACCAGGGAACTCGAAAAGAGAATGGTTCTGTTTGGCATCAGCACTGAAGGCAGAAGAGGAAATGGGCTTTCTGAGTCCGAAAGAGGAACACACTTGAGGTCCAAGTGGGGCCAATGGAATCACCTTGAAAAGAGCTCAGAGTGGCCAGCTCTCTGGCATGTTTGGATGGAGCTACTGCTCAAAGCAAGATGGCCCGGGGAACTTCCTCAGGGTCCCTTCCTCTCTTCAGGAATACAGGAATACAGCAGTACGCCCTGGAAGCCCCTGATAGGCAATTCAAGAGTTCAAGAGCAGGTACTGACTTACAATAGCTCCCAGTCAGCAGGGGACCGTAGGCAAGTCACAGCCTCTATAGCCATGGGGGGGCAGGCAGGGCCAGGGAGGGGTTGGGTATCCACCTAAAGCATGTGCAGTTCTAACAAGGCTGTCTGTGTGAACTTCTCATATCCTCTGAAAGGTCCCACAAGGGCACTGTCATTTGGGGGAAATCACAGTTCAATCCTTCAAAAAACCAACCACCAACACAGACAAAGAGCTCCGGTCCAGCTTCTTTCTTGCATGGTATTTATCACTATGTGGTGTTTGATGGCCCTGGGGAACTAGAATGGAAGCTCCATGAGGGCAGGAGCCAGACCTGTCCTCTCTACATGCATCTCCCCAGTGCTGAACGTAGTTTGGGGCACAGGGCAGAAGATGAAAACTTTGTTAAAAGACCTAGGACTGCCAAAGGGGTTGCTGAGAAATTTTTTAGTCTAAGAGGCACAGCGGAAGATCAAAACAGCCTTAAATAGCATTCGAGCCCTCTTTCCATCCCTCCAGTGTTGCTATCTTTGTGGTCTTAACACATCAACAATGTCCCAAATGTAAGGGTTAGAATTCAACCTCTATGGGGAGAAAATGACTCAATCGGCATTCCTCCTGCCCCAACAAAAACGGCATCTCACTCAGATCCCGCGTGTGCGGTCACAGCTTTGCACTCCTAGAACACATGGATCCCAAAATAAACTCGTCTCCCTTCGCTTCCAAAATAGAGGGCTACTGTGTGAACGACCGGTCATTAAACACGAATATACTGCTCTGAGCTCAGTTGACTACAGCAGGAGATTTGGATTGTCCTACAGTCATAACAGGACGAGGCAGAGGAAGGAGGCAGGGTTGTGGGAAGCAGCAGAAACTCACTTTTTAAGAACCCCAAACTTTGTTGTCAAAATCACCACCACATAATTTTTAAAAAGTGGATTAGAGCTGTTTTCTTGTGATTACTTAAGGGGGGGAGGAGGGGACGGAAACTCGACCATGCTACAGTAATTGTACCCAGATGCTTTATTTCTTCAGGACGTGTGTTCCCAGTTGCTGGAAGGATCTTAAATTCCTGGGGAAGAGTGGAGACCTGTGGGAGATTGTGCACTGGGTGTACTAAGTCTGCAACTACAAATAGGCAAAGGTCTTTCAGCTGTCAGGTAGCAGAGGCTCCTGGGACCGGAAAGGAAGGGAGATGTTTGTGGTTCCCTCCCCCAACCTCTTCTTATCTCTCCTCTTGATGAGATGCTGTGACCCCTGTCCTGTCCCCTCCCCATGAACCAGGGCAAAGCCGCCTGCCCCACGGAGAACACAACAGAACCAACCTTTGGGACCTCCTTCTGGGTCCCCTCTCTAAACATAGCGACTTAAAAAGTATGCTTCTCAGGCTGTGTGCTTAGGGCTTTCCAAAAGGCCCCTGACAATTCACTCACAAAGTCACTGCCCCATGGGCAGTACTCTCTTCCACAAGCACTGTCTCAGGCATGACTGAGGGACACGCACTCAGCTTCCTCTGGCCACCGGGCCTTGAGCAGACAGGCAAACGTTCACAAGTGGATCTGAGCAAACGGCCTCCATCAGAGCTTCCATCCTCTAATTGCGGCCTACTGCTCCCAGCATATCTTTCCTATGGCATCATTTTCTTTGATAATTGAGGCCAAGCTTGATTCCAATGGCTTCGCACAAAAATGGGCCTCATCAGCAAGTTCTTTCCAGAGAACAGGAGGCGCTGGGAGCCAGCAGAGGGCCATCTGCTGGGCCTGGCTTATTTTAAGTGAGACCAGAGCCAAGGGTCCAATGAGACAGATGAGACCTGCCTTGGGCAGGAACACACCGGGAAGGGCCAGTTCAGTAAGGAAAGGACACAGGCAGTGCTCTATGTGCCCAGCACCGTCTTCTCCTTCCCAAAATAAATGTTGGGCTGAGCTCCTCACCCCACAGCCCCCTCTGCACACCCTTAGCCATGATGTGTATGTGTTTGTGAGCTGGGGTTTTTACACGTGCTTCTACCAACAGGTCATTCTTGCTCTTGGTTATTTATAGAGACCATCAAAAGCCCAGGCCTCCCACTCAACCACTCGCAAACCAGAGTCCTTCCCTCTGAGGATAATTCCTGCTCTTCCGTTCCAACTATTTATATTAAACCTGACACCAAATCAGTAAGGGCACAAACAAGTCATTAAAAATGAGGATCCTTTGAGTGCCCAGGGTAAACACAGGGCCGGGAAGAGTAGCCAACGCTCTGGACACCCAGTTGCCAAGACTGTTGGTGCAGGGAGACCCTGCGTAGGACTCCTGTGTGCTTTTTCATTTGTTTTGCTAACTTACTAAGCCCATCCCATAGGCCAGGTACTTTACTTGGTGACTATATTGGGAGGGGGGCTTACAGAGTTTGAGAGGATCCCTACATCCCAAGAAATGGCTGGAAAGACAGACTTAAGTTCAACAAGTCAAGAGAGCTGGGACATGGGAAGGGCGAATACTCTAAAACGTGACAATGAATATGGACTAGAACTCAAGAGTCACTCTTTGAAAGTGGTATCCTAACCTGGTTGCCCTTTGCACATACCCAATTGTTACCATGATTAAATGATACTAATTAAAACACTTTACATCGGTTCAAAACAGTTCCCCTTGCAAAGGGCTTTCATGTTTATTATTTTGATCCTAATGGCAACCTCTGACATAAACAGAAGCAATGGTGCCTACTCATGTTACAGGTGGCACATGGGATCCAGAAAGGCTTAAACCCAGGTAGTGTGAGGTGGACAAGGCTGGGACCCAGGCCTTTGCATAATTTGTGACACGTCTCAATATGCTTGAATATTTTGCATGTGAAAATGAAATTGGGATATGGATTAAATTGTTTTTGACAGTGCCTGGCTAACATACCTGGGCTTCATGAATCCCAGGGAGACTATTTCATGTTGAGCCGAGAGTGGGAGAAAGTGCACAAGAATACAGTATGGACATTCAAGAGGCCGATGATATGTCAGCGATGCTCAGCGTTCACAACCAAGAAGGCAGGCACCAAAAACACAAGAGGTCTCCTGGCCTCCGGGATCAAAAAGTTGGACCAGAGTCACCACCCAAAAGTTTAATCTTCATAGTAATATCCCAGCTGAGACCTTTGGAAAGGGCTGGGTCGCTATCGCCCGCCTAGGAAGGGGCGGAGTCAGAGCGGGGTCCTGCCTCTAAGTCCTTTCTTAGGGATGACATCCAAAACCACATACGGTGCTATTTACCCAGGTGACACTCTGGGTCCTGACTCTGGGAGACACAGAAGCCCCACTGTTAGAAGGACCCAGGAGAAGCAGCCTTACCACAGGCCTTAAGTAGCCTCAGCTCCCACTGCCAAACTGGAGAGCCATGGGGCCAGCAGGGGCTGACCCCCAATGTTCACATCATGGAAAGCAGCAGTTGCAGCGGATGCCCAGCGACTGCCCAGACACAGAGGCCAGATCCAGCATCTTCCTGCCTAACAACCTGAAACCGTAAGCTTTAAGATGCTGCAACAACTCCTATGCTTCCTGGCAAAAGCCAATCGGGTCTACTTAGGTGTAGACCAGATGTCTGCGAGTGGCTGCCAAGGCTGCAAGCGCGCCCCCTGGCGGTTACAGAGCAAGTTCTTTCCTTCCTGTAAGGAGTCAAGTGTCTAGGCCACCCCTAAATCCCTGCTCCAAGGCTGGGATCTGGTTACCTGCCCCTCCCTCCTGCCGCTGCTGTTGCCGGACACTGGAGGCCTCCCCCTACAGAGGGGGCAGCCTCCTGAGGCAGAACGGCTCCCTAACTCGTGGAGAATTACACAAGGGCTAGCAAGAGAAGCCATTCAGATAGCAATCAAGGGCCCACCTGCCTCTCCCTCACAGGCTATCAGCAAACACCTAGAATTAAGAGGCTCATTTTCTTTTTGAATATTTGGAAGGGGAGAGGGGGAGAGAAACCGAAAAATTCGTTCTCAAAGGAGGTCTGAAGTTGCCTCCAAAGGTCAAGAATCTTAAGACTTGGCCATTCTGTAAAAGACTGTTTGTCTTTGAGGCTTCAAAAAGAGAAAGCACTCCAGGGTCCAGGTCCTCTCCGGCCAAGACCTCTGCTCCATCAGCATGAAGCAACAACATAATCAACTGAGGTCTGTCCCTTGGGCTGTAAGCATTGAAAGCCTAGATTAATATACTCGCAGAAGGGGGATTTCTTGCTGGGTAAATACCTCATTCTACAAAGACACAGACCCACAAGCTCAGCTGTTCAGCCAATTGCTGGCTCTTATCTTCACATAACAGTTCAAACGATCCCACTTACCCCCACATCCAATGGGTACACACATTATTTCCTGTGTCCCGACCACAACCCAGCTGCTCCCGGGCCACATTAATTCTACTCTCTACTGATTAGTGGTGAACGACCCCTTCCAAAACTGGTACTTGGTGTACTTGGGTGATTCAGTGGCATCGAAAGTTGCTGTCCTCTCTCTCTCAAGTCTAAGACCCGCCCAGGATACTCAGTAACCCGGTTTAATGAATACTGCTTGCCAGTGTTTGAATTTAGCACTGGAGGACGATAGGAATGTAGCTGAGTGCACATCACTCCCCTGCCCCATCCCAAACAACAAAAATCAAGATCAAAGGGTTCAAGGCCACTGGTCCTGGCTCTCAACAGACCTCTGTCAGCCTGTGCAGCACAGCACATCCACCCAACCATCCACCCTTAACTCAAAACATCTGTGGAGTCCCCACCACCTCCCCACCCCCGCCAGTCTCACCTGTATCCATTTTCAACAGTTTCTGTGGACCTCACATTGGCTGTAGCCCTCAGAGTTTTGCTGGACAAGCCAACCACAGTGGGTGAAAGTTTGCACTTGAAATCAGCACAAGTCCACTCCTCTTCTTCATTCAAGGTGGGGAGATAGCCACACACGACCTTTAGGCTCCCCAGTCCCCCGTTACTCATGTAAGCTGTGTTTTCTCCACCACTCCTCACATATTCAAGGTATATATCAGAAGTCAAAAACATCTGGTAGGCATTTTCCTCCATCACCGACTGGATCTCAGTCTGCGCCTGGTCAAACATGACGGAATCAATCTGCTGCTTCTTGATGCCATCTCGTATGTAGGTCTTGGTGGCAGGTTTCAGCTGCTTGGAGACAATGCTGTTGTTCTCAATGTACCTTTTGTAGATCGCTTTGGCTACTCGCAAAGTTTTGGTATCCTTCAGGTTCATCTGCCTGAAGCCATTGCAGGCAAACCAGAAATCTAATGTATCCACACATTTCTCCCTCTCCAGGAAAGTCCGGAAGAGATAAGCACCATCTTGATCACCCAACAAGGAGTGCAAGGACTTGGTCCACCTGGTCAGAGGGGAGTCCGGAGATGCCCGCCCCTCGGGTTCTCCCAACCCATCCTCATTCCGCCTGGCGTTGGAGGACACAGACATGGGTTTGGTGACCTGGCCCTTTCCCATCCCCGACTGGCACGGTGGGGTCTCCCCTTCTTCCCCCGGAACCGGGGGTCGGGGGGCATCTTCGCGGAAGCTGCTGCTGGGGTCTGGCAGGCGAGTCACCAACACAGCGCTACTCATGGTGAGCGAGTTCTTCTCACCGAGTTTGGGGATTTTTTTCTTCTTGCAGTTCCTCTCAGCAATCAGCGTGGTCTCTCTCTCTCAAGTCAGCAGGGGCTCATCTGAGCCTCCTTTCTAGAAAGAAAAAGGAAGGGGGGAGGTAGGGAGAGAAAAGAGTATTGATCTAAATCAAAACCAGATCTACCCAACATCAAAGCAAGAAAGTAAACAGGCTTTTCAACTCCTCAAATTCAAATCAAGCAACCCAGCTATCTGCGAGGTGCTCATCTAAGGTATCAGACGCTGCTTTTTCAAAGGCGAAACCTGAGCTCCCTGCACACTTGGGGGGCGGAGAGGGTAGATGGGGAAGGGGCAGGGAAGGTGAGAGGGGGCCGGGAGGGTGGGAGGTGGGGGCGGCGGAGGAGTATTCGAGGTGTGAGACGTAACCTTCCCAAAACCCGCCCGCTCGCCCAGCTGCTCGCAGGCAGCGGGCCGGCGCCTGCCGCTGGGTTCCCCTCCCCTCCCCCTCCCCCACCCCCCACCCCCCAAGCATCAACTCCAAAGACGCGCGCTCCAGAGCCGCAGGGCTGTGGGCAGGTGAAACCAATTTCGGTAAATTTCTCCACACGGCTCTCGGCACAGATAACTCGAGCTCCAAACGTGCCCTTCCCCGGCATCTGGTTCCCATTCCCCCACCCACCCCTTCTCTCTGCGTGCCCCCCCTTCTCACTCCTTAAAAATTCAGATGATCTTCGAAAAAGCAGCCCGCCCAGCAAGGGGCGGAATGGGCTCCCTGACGCCCGGCTGGAAAATGCCGCCCCACCCGCTGGAAATGCTGCTACGCCCCCGCCTCTCGCCAGGGAGACAACTGACTCAGTCTACACCTCAATCTTCCGCGCTCCCCCAAAGCAGGTATCAACTCACTCAGAGCAGACTTTGAACTTCAAACTTCGAAAGAGCGCCGAGAACCCCCAGGATCTGCCACCCCCATCCTTCCCGCCCCCAACCCACCTCCTGGGGCCGTGAACCCTACAAAACGGATCAGACACCGTCGCCGCTACCACTGCCTGTGCCAAGAACCCCAAACTCTACTGATCTCAGCGTGTCTCCTTTTTCTAAAAAAGAAGTCTTATCTAGCCAATAAACAAGACGCTTTCCCGAGCAAGGGGAAGATCACACTGAGGAGGGCCGGGCGGGGCGGGGGGCGACTCCGAAGGAGGGACTGGGGCTCCGGGTCTGGGATGGGTGCACGCGTCCCCAACCACAGGCTGCAGGCCGGGCCGGGAAGCGTGGCGGACGGGGTGGCGGGGCCGCCGGGAGCGCTGCGCTACCCGGGCGGCAGCGAGGTGGGGCGGCCCCGTTACCTGGAGGACGAAGGCAGCCCCAGGCCGGGCTCTCATCTGCGCGGAGCGGCCCCGACCCACCCCACCCCCGGTCAAAACCAACGGCTTCGCGTCCAGGGCCTCGGCGAGCGGGGCCCGGAGCCCCGGGTGGTGCTCGCAGCACCCCGGGAGCGCGCGGGTCCCCGGCGCCGCCTCTTGCAGAGACGCCCGCGGAAAAGGCACGGAAACCGGCCGCCTAGTCCAGAAATGGCGACGCGCGGAGTCTCTGCCGCTCCGCCAAGGGGGCCGGGGGCGCGGAGAGGGGACGCGGAGGGCGCGGGCGCTCGGGCTCGGGGCGCTCCAGAGCGCAGGCTGAGCCTCGGCCAGCACCGAGGGCCCCTCAGCGCGGACCGGCGGCTGGCAGGGGAGGAGACGCGGGGGAAGCGAGGCGGGAGGGGGGAGGGGGCGGCGGGGGGCGCCGCCACCCCTTCATCCCACCTTCCGAAGCTGTGCACACGCACAACCCACATCCACCGCCACGACAACGATGCGCTCCCGGCGGGCGCAGAGGGGCACTCTGCCCCCTCTCCGCCCCCGCCACTTGCAGGAGTCTCTCCCCCGAGTCACCCACCGCCTCGCTGGGCGCTCGGGGTAGTGGGGCCAAACCCCCCGGAACGCCGGGCGCCGGGCCCAGCGCTCCGCTCCGCGCCCGCCTGGAGCGCGCCCCGAAATAGCCGGCCTGCCAACTTCAAAGGGCCGCCCGGCACATCAAAGCGCGCGGGCCGCCCCGCCACCCGGCCTCCGCACTCACCATTGATCCGCACGCGCGCTCCGCGGCGACACTTCGCAGGCGCCCCGGGCAGGGCCCCGGCCCCGGCCCCCGGATCGGCTCACAGCGGCAGCCGCGGGCCCCCCCGGGCCGGTGCCCGCGTCGGGGAACATGGGGCGTCGCGCGGCAGGAGAGCGGGGTGAGGGGAAACAATCCGGTATTAGAGCGAGATCCACCGGCGAAGGAGGGGGAAGCAGCACGCCCCACCGCCCCTTTTATGCAAAAGATCCGAGTGGGCCTCCGCCCCCGCCGAGGCCGCCCGGCCCCCGCCCGGCTTTCACCGCAGGTCTCGTTTCCAGCAGCCGCTCCGCGCACCCAATGTCCTCCGGGCGCTTCCAACAAAAACTGCGCCGTGGATTTAACTGTGCACTTCAAAGGCGCGAGCCGAGCGCACGGTCCTGAAAGGGAGGTACGCGCCGGCCGCGCCCCGGCCCGCCCCCAGGGGCCCTGCCGCCCCTCCTGGGGGTCGTCCGCCTCGCACAGCTCCTCCCGGCCGGGTCTCGGTTGGGCCGGACCCCTTCCCCTCCCCTGCGCCCGCAACGGGGCTTGGCGCGACCGCGCCCACCGTGCCAAGGGGGCTTGCTTTGAAGCGACTGTGCTGGGGCTGCGCCTCCACCCCCGCCTTTTACAGCAGGGCTTTCGGCGGGGGAGACGGGCGCCTCCGACCCTGGGCGGTTCCGAAATCCCGTGCTAGGAGGGCTTATTTTTATTTCCCGGCTCCCGAGTTATTACTGAGTTGCCAGGACCTTATCAAAGCGCAGCGGGCTCCAGCCGACTCCCCCGGGCCGGGCTGGGGGAGCCAGTGATCCCGCCGCGCCAATCACAGCCGCGCTCGGCGGGCCCGCGCCGCCCGCCTTAAAGGGACAGCGCCTGGCGCGCGCCCGGGCCGGGCCCCCGCCGCACGCTCCGCGCCCGCCTTGAGCCGGCGGCCCTCCTCTGGCCCCTGCCTGGCCCGCGCTGCCCCAGGGGCGCTCGCAGCCTGAGTTCTGATTTCGCCGTTCCAGTTCTCAGGCTTTGCTCTGGCTTCCTCTCCCTGCCTGCCCTTATCCTCCCCAGCTCTGGAAAGCAACAGTTTCTTGTAGCTTTCTGGCGGTGGCAAGAACTACAAGCAAGCAGATTTTTTTTCTTTTTCTATCATCAAACACTTTTCCACCTCTCCTCAAGTTTCCCTGGGAATCTGGATTTGGAGGATCTTGTAAAAGGAGTTCTAGTCCTGGGATCGACTGGCCAAGTGTCTTGGGGCGAACGCGGGCTTGGACACAGACAGCAGGCATGTGCATGCTTGTGTGAGCGTGTGTAACCGAATGTGAGTTAGGACCACGGTGCGTGCCTGCGTGTGTGGATGTGTGAATTGGGGGTGTGAATCTGACAGCACAGGCCAGAGGGCTGAAGATGGGATCTGACACCTCGTGGGGTGGCATGCCTCAATTGCTTGAAGATTTAACCCCAGCTTCCCAACTTGGCCATCAGAACCCTCCCTGCGCGCACACACGGACAGACCGTCGGTGTTTCTGCAACAACCACATACCCAACCCCCTTGCAAGCATCCCCCATCCTCCCATATGTTACATATTAAACAGACATGGAATGTCTTTTCTCCTCCACCCGCAGTTTTAATGTATTGAAAGCTCCTCACCCCACTATCACCTTTGAATTCCTGCCCACATTCCCCCAGTAATGTTTATGAGGCACAACCTTCTCTCACTTAGCCTAACAAGAAAATATGCCACAAACCTCAAACATTATTTATTTACTCATCTATTGTTATAAAAAGGCCCCTCATATGACAAGCTAATAATCTTTCCTCCTCTTAAGAAGCATAAAGATGTAAACCAAGTTTGTTCAGGAAATGAAAGGAGGGGCCCAGCACCATCGGACCTGTGCCAGGGGTTTGGCTCTCCAACTCGACTCACTTTTTCTTTATTTACTTTCTTGTTGAACTGAAAGGATGACAAATCCCTTCTAATGCAGAGGTGCGTCTGACCTGTCATTTGGGGTTCAGAACTTTGAAACATGCAAGACATATGGAAGGATAGGAAAAGAGAGGGACCATACACCACCCAGGATCTGCTGGGAAGGGCCAAGTAGCAGGGACTGTGTGCTACGACCCCAGCCTAGAAGTCCTTGTTCAGTGCCTGCGTGCCAACGTGGGTGGCACCTCCCTCCCCCACACCTGCTTGCCTGTGTCGGTGGTCTGCCCCTCTGGGCTCACCTCCCCAGGAGGCCAGGCTAGGAAAGACAGCCGACTCAGGGCAAGCCAGGGAGACCAGTGAGCATGTGGCCCGATGACTCATCTTTGCCTTGGGACAACTGCTGGGTGTGAGGAAACTGGAAGCCAGTCCACTTGGGGTTAGCTGATCTGTGGGACCCGAGACCAAGGGGGTGCCACCACCCCCTGTAGCCACCCCAGGAGAGCAGAAGCGAAGCTGGCCCTGTGGTCCCACAGGGTCTTTTGGCCACAGAGGGTGTTATAACAGGAACAAATGTATATACAGAGGGGGCCAAATTGCCTCAGAAGCTTCTATACTAGAAACAACAGCAGCTTGTGTGTGTGTGTGTGTGTGTGCATGCATACACACAACCTGCGCGCGTGCACACACACACACATTGGGGGAGGGGAGATGGAAAAATCAAAACATCCCAAATCAAAATACACAGAGATCAGAAAGAGGAGGCTTTAAAAAAGGAAGTGGAGACTTGGTCGTCCTGGGTGGTTTTCTTCCCCTCCCAGCTGTCCCCCTGGCCTGTTACTGCCCCCAGGAGAGCCTCGTCAGCATAGCCCCCCTCCCTCATTATTCCAGGGCTGCAGCAGCACGGACAGGGACTGGAAAAGGGGGTGTAGGAGCAAGGCCTGCTTCAGAGGAGGTCCTCTCATGAATGACCCCTCTGGGAGCCTGCTTTCCACAACAGGTGCTCTGTCACCTTGGGCCCATCACTCACCCCTCCCACCCCCCAACTTCATAGCTGGTGGTCATTGCCCATCCAGCAGGAGGCTGGACCAAACGCTGCCAAAGAGGCTCCAGGCTTTTGACTACTTGTTGATAATATTTCTGGAGGAGAATCCAAAGTCCTCTGCTTACACCCAGCCCCTTTCTCAAGATAGCACAGTTTTCCATTTTCCCCTTCTCCCTGGCAGCGGCTGTATCATGTGACTTGTAATCATGCACGGTTGCCTGGAAACTGGAAAGCAAGGTGATGGATTTCTGCACATGCTCACTCTCCCCCCACCCTCCTTTCAAGAAAAACCTCACAGAGGATAAACAGCCCACTTTGCCTAAGTGCAGACAAGTTTAATAAAGCAGAGAGTCATTCTTTTATGGAATTAGGTACCGGGCTGAAATCCTAGAATTCCAGAAAACCAGGACTCAGCGCTCCCTGAGGGGTATCTGGCCAGATCGCCAGCCTCTAGTGAGCCCCACAAATCCCCCAGGCAGTCAGTCCCACCAGCTGCGACTTCAGGAGCTCAGACCCCGGACATTGCTCACTAGGATTCAGTGACTTCGTCTTTTATTTCTTTGGAAAAGTGCCACCTTTGACAATGTGCCTTTGTTTAGCAAGGGAGGTGGAGAGAGACACAGGTAACCTTTCGTAAGAGTGCAGGTCACCTCGCCCCACTGAGTCCCCCCCCCCCCCGTGTTCACCTGGAGAGTGAAGGAAACACCCCTCCAAAGGCGGCTGTGGGGAGAAGCCATAAGCTCAGTGCCAACACGGTGCTTGAGACCCAGTAGGAGCTCAAAACATGGTGGTTATTTCTGTGTAGTCACCCTGTTCCCTCAATAGTCCATCGCGTGTTCTGGGAAGAAACTCTCCAACTCCAAAGCAAAGACGTCCTACAATTAGGAGCCACACTCCTGGCCAAGGAGGTGAGCACCCCACACCACCAGCTTCCCTGCAGAGAAACCGGGGGCTAGGAGGCCAAGGGGACTGTGCCTTGTGCCATCTTTTAAAGGCCATCCTATCTTGTATCCAAAAAGAATTTTCTAGCCAGGGGGCCCTTCTGCTGTTATCTAATTCTGCCCATCATTTAAGATGGGAAATTAGCCAAAGAGGAGGTGAAGAGGTTTTTCCTGAGATCCCTTCGCCCATGTTGGAGCCAAGCTAGGACCTGCTTGGGGTCCTGGTTTCTGGTCTGCCCTCTCTTCCTCCACACCACGGTGAGGGGACCCAGGGCAGGACTGGCCAACAGGGACCCTGAGCATCTCCAGCCCTTGTCTCGACGGCAGGGCTGATGACCATGACTTGGGATGCTTTCCTAAGAGAATCGCCACAGGATTTCAGTCTCAAGTGCCGCTGAAGCACACTTCATTCCGCCCCAGCTGATGTGTGGCCTGCAGCCCCCAGAAAAGGGCTGCCCTCAACCACCGCCTGGGAGCTCCCACCAGGCCTTCTGTAGTGGCTGATGCTTCCATGGGCCTCTCTGTGCAGTTAGGGAAAATGGACTGTAACAGAGCCCAAGAGGAGAAAGAAGAAGAAGTCAGACCCTACTTTTGGCCATGCTGCCCCGCACTTCTGCTCCCCTTTGCAGACAAGGGGCCCGGAATGGGAAGGTGGAGATTTTGAAGCCACGAGCAAAAAAGTGAAAATTTCGCCAGAAATTCTATCCACGGAAGTGTGTGGGGAAACTTATTTGTTAATAAAATGATCATCTTTAGTATGTCCAATTTAAAAGACAGCTAATTTCAACAATAACTTAAAACTTCCTAATTTGATTTCCTGTCAAGTGCCTTTTACCTTTATTAGAAATGTAGCAAGGGGGAGCTGGGATGGATCAGCAGGTTGAGTGCTCATCTCGCAGCCCCAGGGACTGAGGATCGGATCCCGGCCCCGGCCCATGCAGACCCATATGCTGAGCTGAGGTGTGCTTCCCATGCGGGAGGCCTCCCACCCTGTGCGACCCCCACCCACCTGGGTGGAATAAAACCATATGGAGCACTGATGACATACAACCATGGAGACCGCTCTGGGTCTTCCCCTTTCTCTCTCTGTCAAAAACAATGAAATAAGTCTTAAAAAAAAAAGAAAAGAAATGGAGGAGCTTTTTCGGCATCTCGCCATGCATCGGTTTGGAGTTTGGCCTGAGCTTGTAACCAGAAGGGAGCATCAATATTATTAATACAGACCCAGAAAGAAGTTCTGAGTCTCTCCTCCATCATGGCAAGCGCACGTACGCGCACACATGGTTTTCAGAGAAGGAAGCAAAAAATAGAGAGGGAAAAGAAACCCTGAAGTCAGCACTGCAACTGGCAACACGTGAAACTGCTAACAGATAGGTCTGTGTGCCTCAGCTCTCTCCCTGGACATTGTGTCCCTGATCCTGACGTTTCACCTTGTGCATTTGAAACAACTTCTGGAACGGGAAGGGCTGCCAAACTGGAAGTTAGTTCCTTTATTCTTTCGTGTCAGTGTTTCTTGATCTGCTCTGAGCCTTTCCGCTGACTGGGTGCCTTTCTGGCTGAGGGATTTGCCTCGGTGGTGGGCATGCTCAGTGGAGTCCCAGGCAGCCCCCCGAGCACCTGGGGAGCGAGGATCTGAACTCTGCTCCCCGTTGAAGAACCTTGCCAAGGTCAACCTGCCGAGGTCCTCATCTCTTGCCTGTTGGCTTCAGAACCCTCAGGTAGTGTAGGTTGGCTACACTAGTCGGAGGCGTCTACACTTGCTGTCTACACTGCCTCCCCTCTCGTGTCTCTTCAGCCCAAGTCAGTCTCCTCCGTGAAAACCATTTTCAGTTCCAAATTGTTAAGTTCCGTGGGCTCATTTTGATTTGTGTATAGATGGCTGGGCTTATCTGTAGCTCTCTTTTCTTTTTTAAGATTTATTTTATCATTTGAGGGAAGGTGAGAGAGAGAAAGAAAGAGAGCAGGGAGGGCCCAGAGCAGTCTCCATAGTTGTACATCATGAGTTGTGGCATGAGTTGTGACATGGTTTCATGCCACACAGGTGGATGTGGGGCCATGTGGGGCGGAAACCAAACCGGGGGGGCCCTGCATGGGAGGCAAGAACCTTCCCCCCCCCCCCGCAAGCCAATGATCAGTTGCACCGTTGCGCCTCCGCAGTTCAGCTTATGGGGTTTGCATGCGCTGGGGTTTGCAAACCCTGGACCTCATGATTGCAAGGTAAGCGCTCAAGCGCTGAGCTATCCCAGCACCCACTCTTTCTTTTCCCAGCGCCTCCCACGGATCTGCTAGGGTTTTCTGACAATGACCACCTCCCTTTCTTGCTGCTCTTCCCACTGCACACAAATTGCTCTTTCTTTGGGTTCTTCCCCCTTAAAATGTTTTCTCTGTCCCCACCCATAGTGCTGAGTTTCCCTCTCTAGAGACCAGGACCCCCTCCCCCAAGCCTGCCCTCTTTCCCTCTCTGCCTTCACTATCTCCACCTGAGAGAGGCCGGTCACAGGTGTGGAGAATTGAGCACTCTTAAAACGGAACCTCCTTTGTCCCTCATAGAAACCATCCATCCTGCTGTTAGGCGGTGACCTCACCATCATCCCCAGCTGCCTCAGTTATTACAGAAACCTGGGGGTGTCGGCTCCTTCACGCCCACTCAGTCCCTCAACCCGGGGGATCCTCCTGCCAAAAAGCCTTCTGCAATCACCACCTTCCCCCAGACTCCCCCAGCACCTGGGCTCTGGCTGGGCACAGCACACCGCTCTACCTCTTCGCCCTGCTTGCAGCGAATGGCCACCTGGCCCCGGGACCCCGTCCCCACACGATGCCCCCACAGGGAGCATTCTGCAGTCGAAAACGGACTGTGTGGTCCTTGGCCACACATCACCTTCAGAAGGAGGCCCTGAGCCCTGAGCATGGGATGCCCAAGTGGACCTCTAGCCCCACCTCCGGCTGTCACCCTGCTTGTCACTGCCAAGGGCAGCCCACACGGTGGTCCCTGTCTTCCATTCCTCTGGGCCTTTCTTCTTTCCCATGCCCACTCTGCCTCATCCCCCTGGGCTGGGGGGGGAGGCACCTCTCCTGTGTACCCCCACAGCACCTGGGCTAATGAGGATCTGTGGGGTTAAAGTGTGGTCCCCCCAGTGACAGGGGCATGCCAGCCTCAGAACCCCTATCAACAGTGAACTTCGATGGACAGGGGGGTGGGATTCCCGAATGGTGTGGCCCATTCAGGAAGAAGTCCTTTTTTGGTTGTTCTTTGATGACCATTTTAATGACATGAGAGTGTGTCCCCTGAACAAACAAGGAGAAATTGTCTGCATATCAGATAGGGCTGAACACACTGAACAGTTCTCTTAGCAAAAAACAGTAGTATCTCAAACACAAACGAACATGTATGATTGAGCCTCACCTCCTGGTGCTGATGGTCTCTTGATAAATTCTTTCCCTGATAGGAAAAGATGTAGTCACTACGGAAACTGAAATCTGATCATCCCATGAACCACCCAGCACTTAGGGGATGTTAGAAAAAATTAAGTGGAATAAGCAAGCCTGGAGCAAGCCCAACTCTTCAGACAAGGACGACCAGAGCAAGATGCCACCAGCTTCAACTGGTGACAAGCAAGAAGGCCAGTCTTTTAGCTGATAATAGCATTCTTCCCTCCTTGACTAGCTCCCTTTGGTAGAACTGAACTTTTTTCAAAAAGATCCATTTGGGGAAGCTGGGATGGCTCAGTGGGTTGGGCGCTCACTTTGCAGCCCCGGGGACCGAGGATCGAATCCCGGCCCATGTGGACCCATATGCTGAGCTGGGGAGTGCCCCCAGTTCAGTTCTCACCGGGGCGAGACCCCGGCCCAGTTCCTGCCCTGTGCAGCCCCACTCCCACCTGTGGAATGAAACTATGTGGAAAAACCAATGATGTGCAACTATGGAGGCTGTTCAGGGCCCTCCCCTTTCTCTCTGTCTCTGTCTCTGTCTCTGTATCTCTCTCTCTGTCAAAAACAATAAATAAATCTTTAAAAAAAGGTCTATTTGTTTAATGCATGAATTCTGTCCACCTTCGTAAAACTTCCCATGTGAATGCATTAATTCACAAATCACAGAATGATAAAGACCTGCTGGCCTGACTTCAGTGGTCAGAAAATAGGGTCACAGAAGGTAACCCTTCTTCCCCTCCCCTCTTCTCTAGTCCAAGGTCAGAGCAGAACCAGAAGACAGTGTCAGGTGTGAAGGGCGGGGTGGGAGACAGCTCCCTACTGAGCTGGGGGGGGGGGGAAGGGGGAGGGGCAGGGTGTCAGTGTCTCCCAGGTGGCTGCTGGGGTGGGGGGTTGGGGTTCTTGGAGAAGCCCCCAGCTGCAGGGTACCTCCCAGAGGCCAAGAGCCACTCTACCACCCAGGAAGGGGAAGTGGCCTTGAGGCCTGGCCCCCATTTGGGGCCCATCTCAGGCGGCCACCCACTTTGTGTGGGTCAAACAGCTGCTTCAGCTGAACTTGGCTCTTCTATTATGGACATGATGCCCCCCCCCCACACCCCTCACCCTGAGGCTGACCTTTTCCACCCTCCCCCAAGGGCACCTTCCTTCCCTCTCACTAGCCATCTGCAGGGGGTCTGGGGACTGAATTTCCCAGTGAAAAGGTGTCAACCTTGAACTCTACAAGACAATGGAGGATCAGGTCCTGAGCTGGAAAAGGGGGAGGGAGGTATGCATCCAACGCTGTGGGCACTGGGCCCCAAAGAGGAACCCAAGGCCGGGCTGCTTGGAAGCCACCAGCAACCCAGGGCCATTTGACACATGTGTGTGTGTGTATGTGTGTGTGTGTGGCACTGGGCAGGAGAGGTCAGAGGGACTAGGAGGGCACAAGGAGGGGACCCTGGATAGGAGGCAGCAGTTCCACTTCCAGAAACCCAAGGAAGCTGCGAGCCAGGGAGGAGGCAGGGTGGGGCAGAATGGCCTGGCCCGCTGGCGTGGAGCCCCCTGGGCCACAGGAAGCAGGGTGTTTCTTATCCTAAAGTAGAAGGATCAGCCGGGGACGTGGGGCACACGGGTCTACCTGGGGGAGTCTGTCACTTCTCAGTGCCTCAGTTTCCCCACACGTAAAAGGAGAGGAATGGAAGTACCGGGGTGGTTGCGAGGATTCTGTGAGGTGGCAGAGTCCAGTGGCTAGAACCCCACTTGGTGACTGGTGAGCACTCGCTGAAGATCAGTCATCTTGCGGGAAAACGGTGACCAGCCCGGGCTGGGGCCCCGGTCCCCTGCTGAGGACGTCCAGCAAGTCTTTGGGGCTGTGCGAGACCCTCTTCCCTGAACTGTAAAACGGGAATGAAATGAGGCCCCTCTTATCCTCACACCTGCCAGCACTGCCATCTTCCCTAGAGCCTTCCACAGACCTTCTCATAATTGGCCAGACAGACAACACAGCACCCAGGGCCGCTTTCGGTCTGAGCACATTTTTAATGATCGACGTGCGACTGTCAAGCGTGGGCTGCCTTCCTCCTGCGCATTTGTTGCTCTCTTTGTAAATCCTGCAAGATGCTGTGTTTCATCGAATCTTTCTGGTACAGTTGCATTCCTCGTTCATATTCTGTGTTGGCAAAAGCCTTGTTCAAAGAGAATCCTCGGGGCGAGCGCTTTGGTGGCCACGGGCTGGGTGGGTCTTCCAGCTCAGGTGCATTTTCTGTAGCTGACCAGGGGTCCCAGGAGACACGCCCCCACGTGAGACAAGGGCTGGTCTCACCCACCAGCAGCATCTGTGTGTCTCTGAGATGCTGCTGGCTGTGATGTCTGGTGTCTGGTGGGTGGGAGGCATGGAGGGTGACAGCGGAGTCCTGGATCAGGCCTGTCTCAGCTCCGCTCGAGCCCCTGGCACTCTGCACACTGGCCTATTGACCGTGCTCCTCCCACAGCCCGTGCCGTGTCCTCGGCCCGAGGACTCCTCTTCCTAGGGGTACCGGCCTGGGTGCCCAGAGCCCTCTGGGCAGAGCCTCATCAAAAGACACCGAAGCCCCCCTGTGTCTCCCTCTGCCCTTGAAGCCAGCACAGTGCCCTGCATCGTGGGCGACCAATGCTGAGAGGCTGTGAGAAGGGAGGCAGAGCGGGATGGGGAAGTTCATTCCCAAAGCCCCTGACAGTGTGCGTGGCTGTGTCACTGGGACTGGCAGCCACTTGTCTTCAGATTGCAGCTCCCTCTCTGGGGAGGGAGGCTGGATGCGCTTCTTATGGGCAGTAGACCCAGCACGGGGGTGCTGGGCCCTGATTCCCGCCTCTGACTGAGTGAGCTGTGCAGGCACGGGCCAGGGCAACGCGGCTGGGCTGTCCAGAGGGACAATCCACTTCAGCGAAGCGAACAGAGCTGCCGAGAGCTGCAGATGTGGAGGCTCCGGGCAGCTCTCCCCGCTGAGCACACCTCCCACCACCCTTCCTGGACATGGGCCTGCTCCATCCTCCACTTATCAGCTGGGGGTACGTCCTGACCCCTTAGCCCGACGTGAGAGCCGGCTTGCCCTCCACTCCTTTAGCTTCCATGTTGGGGTGCAGGTGGTCCAGAACAGGGGGAGGCTAACCAGGGTGTGCACAGTTCTGCCCCACTCTTTAGGGTTAACCTGCAGAGTCCCCCTTCCCCCCCTGCCCCCGGGAAGAACCAAGGCTGTGCCTCTGAACCGGTGGAAAGCAGTGAGGCCGCCTCACCTGGGACACAGCCCCGGGAGCCAGGCCTTGCTGACTGTCACCGTGCGCTGGCTCGGGCCGCAGCACGCTTGAAGTGCACGGCCATCTGCCTGAGTCCTGTCTGCTCTCAGTTCACTCCGCACTTGGGCAGAAAGAAGGGTGCTATTTACCAGCCCCCTCCACACCTCCACACCCAGCGCAGACGTTGTTTCCTCTATCACGTACTCTGCGAGGTGGACCCCATGCAGGGGCCCGCAAGGCGGGGAGGAGAAGGGGACAACGGGGATACTGAGGCAGGAAGCCACAGCCACGCCCCTCCAAAAAGTACTTTCCCCCTCCCTCCTGCATGCAGCCGTCTGTCTTGTACATGTAAGGTGCTGGATTAGTCCACGGAGGCTTGTCTGCACACCCTGACCGATGCGGAGCAATCAAAATCGCTGGGACCAAGCCTCTACTTCTCTTGTGCCCCCTCAGGGCAATGAAGGAGGCAGTGGGGGAAGTAACGGATGGGAAGCAACACCACACTCTGGACTTTGGAGTCAGAGAGATAAATCCGTTTCAAATCCCGACCCCAACAATTAGCTGTGACTTTGAATAAGATCTACTAGGGCTGTCTGGAAAAAATTCAGCCATTGTCAGTATAACGAGATCAGTTACATGGTTGGATACTTTCCGGGATACAGTGCGGGGGGACCTCACTGGCCCGGGATGCTGTGGGGGTCAACACAGTGTCCGCCAAGCGGCTGCCGCAGCCCCAGTGCTTGAGAAAGCGGGGTGACTGCTAGGGCTGTTGGTATCATCTTCCTTCTCAGGGTCCATCAACTCTGGGAAGCTGACCCCAGAGATCTGGGCAGAGTGATCACACTGGGTCGGTAAGAGTGGCCCTGGGCCAAGCCAGGAAGTACCAGAGACTGCCCCTGCCCCGGCCACAGGGAGGCCAAGGCCTGGCCCCACAGGGAAGGTGGGTCCCACAGGCCACAGCCACGGGGATGGCTCCCTCCCTGGCGCCATCTTCCCTCACACAGAGCGGCACTGTCTGAAGCCCGGGGCCCTGAGAGCGCAGTAAAAGGGCCATAAAGACAGGGGAGCTGCCATAAACCAGAGACAGAGTCGTTAGCAGTTTCCTCCCTGATAAGGGCTTCAGGGTTCCGAGGAGTCTTGTGATTTCCAAGGCTGGGTCCTTGTGCCCTAGATGTTTGCTCCTTGGTTCAAAGTCCACAGAGAGAGAGAGAGAGAAGATGCTTGAGGAAGAGACACCCTTTGGGGGACCAGGAAAGAACACCAGGGTGCATCGGCGGAGGGCCAGAGGCGGCCGCAGGTCACAGGTCACAAACCGTGTCACCGAGGGTTAAGAAGAGTCCCTTCCCGTGGGTCAGGCCCTCTGGAAAGGCGTTTGGGGGTCACCTCATTACTCCCCTGCCCAACTACTCCTTGAGCACTACTACTATCAACCAATTGTACAGGACACGCAGGCCCGGAGGCAGGAGCGCCACGTCATTTGCAGGGCTCAGCAAAAACTCAAAGGCAGGGCCCGTGTTCACCCTTTAGGATGGTGCCCCCACAGCATTAAACCCGGCAGGGGCCCTCCCAGCGTGGGAGCCCTACATGTATGACAGCACACATCCAACTCCCATGAAGTCAGCCCCATCTGGAGGATGCGAGACGCTTGGGGAAGGTCACACGTAGCAAGTCCATAGTGGTGGGGCCAGATGTGAACACAGCAAAGTGGGAAAGGACAAGCCTTGGGCTGGTCTCTCGATTCCCCCAGTGCTGCCACCAGCCACAGGCAAAGGCTCAGAGAGGGTAAGTAAACAGCTCAAGGTCACCCAGCTCCCTGAGAGGTGGCTTCTCCCTGACAAGGAAGGAAATTCAAGGTGCGCCATCATGGCCTTGGAAGAAGTCAACTTGACTTGCTCAGACACGCTCTGGGGCAGCGGGGGCTGCTTGGTGAACGTCCCTCCAGGATAGACGTTGGGCTCTGCCACTCAGGCCTCCCGGTGTTTTGCCCTCCTTAGCAGATGGGAGTTTTCCTAAGAACCCTGGTCCATTGTTTGCTTCCCGTTCTCTGCATGACAGGCCTAAAGTCTGAAGGCATCTAGTCGAAGCTGCTAGTTCTAAGGATGGGAGCCATCACGCTAGAGAGGCGTGCTATTAATTTCCCAGCTGGCTAGTGTGTTCTTACCCGTAGAATACATAATTGGGGAGGGTTAGTGGTGAGCATCCTGTTTCTGGCTCCAGCTTGCTCTGTGACCCAGGCCACCCTGGGCTGTCCCGGGTCCTCACCCCACAAGCAAGGGCTTGCACACCAGCAGCTCTGAGCCTGTACCCCGATTTCCCTCCTCACTGCACGTCTCAGTCATAGGAAGTGACCAGCCTTCTCCGGTAAGAGGAGTGAAGGTTTCAGAAGGCAGCCGGCTGTTATGCACGCCTCTGCGCTTTGCACACCTGGGTCGGAGCACGCATTCCTGAGCCTCCCTGGAGCCGGTGGGAGGTGCTGCTGTGGGGTCTGTGATCTTGCCCACAGGTGCAGCATTCAAGAACAATAGCACGGATATGAGCAGGTGCTGAGAGGTGGGGATCCACGGCTACCCTCTGTCCCTGTGGTGTCTTCCAAAGACCCATCATTCCTCTGGCTCAGGAGGGAGGGCCAGGTCTCCCCAACACTCCTAGAATTAGCAACGAGACTTGGACATCATCTTGTGCATTCCTGATACTACTCTAAGCATGCCGGGTGATGTGTAATCATAGGAATTTGGGAATAACATTCATGTCTCTGATTACGTAAATGATATACATGACACAGGCAGTGTCGTGTGTGTATATCTATATCTATATATATATCTATATCTATATCGATCTATCTATAGATAGATATATAGATATCTATCTATAGATAGATATATAGATATCTATCTATAGATATAGATATAGATTTTTTTTTTTATGAGTTTACCCTTAGCACTGAATTTTTATTTGTGGGACTTCAAAACAAAGCCACATTTGGGGAAAAGAAAGGTACATGGTGACATTAACTTGGTATGCTTTAATGCAGTGTATAAAACAATTCTCCCAAACATTTATTTTTCAGTTAAGCTTCTGGCTATCATGAGCTTAGTATAAGCAGCAAAATGAAAGAAACATTGACATTGGCATTCAAAAATATATAGATATATATATAGGATAAATATATAGATATAGATATAGGAATATTATATAGTCGTTTAAAAGGTAAGGTAGTTATAATGATGTTATTAGCAATGCTTATGATATGAAGTTAACTCCAAGAAGCAAGATGCAATAACTGCATGTATTCAACCAGGTGAAATGTATAGAAAAAAGACCTGACTAGCAGATGGTGGGATTATGAATCATTTTTGTCTTGCTCGTTATATTGTGTTAGTGTGCTTGGGTTGCTGGCCACTCCCAGCCCCTTCCTGAGGTATATAATTTACCATGTGATCCCACCTCCTTTCTGAGCACAGAGAATCAGATTGGGTTTGGCCATGTCACTCATGGGCAGCCCATCATACGACTTGAGTAGCCAGGCCTAGCAAGATGATCTGGGTCATTTAGTTTTTCTCTTGAGCCCAGAAAAACAAAGAAAAAACAGTACTCCGTGGGGCCAGAGCCGGGAAATGGGCCATGATGGCCCTGGGCTGTTGAAGCTACAAGGAAGGAACCAGAAGGAGGAGCTGTGCCCTGATGGGCAGAGAAACCCCCTCAAGCCACTCCTGTGCTTGCAACACACCCTCATTTGCCCTTGGGGGTCAGTCGAGTGGGTCGCTCTTCTCCTTGTAACTGAACAACAACATTATCTTGTATTTTCTGCAATTTCTGTGACAACTTCCCATTACTTTTTATACAATAATTAATCACCAAAGAGGGGGTTCCATTCCATCATTGGGTGACCCCCTCCGATTTGGAATGCCTTCTTCTAACAGGTCAGAGATTTGAAAGAAACGGAGTCGCATCATCCCACCAGGGTTATTACAGGAGAGCTGCCGTGGAGCCATCTGGGGGCTTTGCCATCAGACACTCCCAGCCAGGGCTGTTTGGGGACAAACTGACAGGCCGACAGAGCCTCCTCCCTCTCAAAAACGTCACCTGTGTTTATTTCATGCCCACCACATTTTTAGACCACAGTCCGTGAATCCACATTTGCGTCTGGGCCTCTGTTCTGCCTCTCACAGCCGCTTACGCCCAGGCACGTACGGGCCAGAAAAGTGAGCGGCCTGAACTACCAGGCAAGACCATGGAAGAACAGGCATAAGTAGCTTCATAGAATTTGAAGTCCATTTCCTCGGCAAGCGCATTTTGTCAGTGAGTCTGAACAGATAAGAGTGATACAGTTCCTGGCCCTAGAACCCCCTTAGCCTTTCCAGTCCCCTCGCGGGTGTCTCCCTGGACGTTGTTGTACCCCACGCTCGCTTCCTGCTACCTCAGACTCTTGGCCAGACCCACTGACTTGGAAGAGGCGGCAGGCTGGCCTGAACTGTCCTCTCCTCTGGAGTAAAATGCACACAATCCCCCTCACCTATCAATTAGCTTTTGTGAACGTCCTCCCCACCTGCTGGAAATGTGGCTTGCTGGGTAGAAAAGGCCCAGAGTGGGTGAGTGGGAGAAAGGCGAGGAGGGAGATCTATAGGCTGGAGTCTTCTCAAAGTGACCAGGTGGGCATCACACCTCCTCCCCCTCCGCCCCCCAAAAGAAAGATGTTTGCCTTGGCTCAAACCCAGGTTTCACCACTTAGAAGCTCTGAGAGGCATGGGCAAGTTTTTTGCCTTTCTTGGGCCTTAGTTTTCTTAGCTGTGAAATGGGAATGAGCTACCCTGTGACAGAGAGGGTGACATGAGACCATGGACATAAAGGTCCATGGCCCCAGTCAGTGCTCTGTGAGTATTCCTCTCCCTTCATCTTAGGAAACCGGGTTATAACTGCCCTTCTGCTTGCTCCCCTTGGCCTCCCCATGGGACACTGTCCAGGGGCCTCTGGGGAGCGTGGTGGGGACTGGGCATGCTGGCCCTGGGGCAGTCACCCTGGGCCAGGCAGACTCTCCCAGGGGCACGCTGATTGCCCGCTTCGTGGACTGTGTCAACAGACAAGGCGGCCCTGGCCCAGGGAAGGGCGAATGGCCCCAACCAGGTTTGAAAACACGAGTCCAGCCCTCTTCCAACCAGATGAGGCTGGCCTGCTTCCCACGGCCGCTTTCCGTTGAGTCTTGGCCGGGAGGAGACTGGTCCCCTCTGATCCTCAGGCAGCCAGGCCTGCTTATTCCCCCACAGTCCTTGGGCCCAGACTGACGAGCTCACCTCCACTCAGAAGGGCCAAGCCTTGCATCACGCACGGAGCTCAGGGGTGCAGCAGCCTCCAGGAGAACCCACCTGCCCATCCTGCAGCCCAACAGGCGGGGAAGGAGTAGGCAGGAAGGGGCTGGGAGACCGTGTTCAGCTACCACAACAAGGGGGTTGGGTGAGCCATCGACACCCCCTCCCCGGAAAAAAAAGTAAAATATCCCATATGTAGCAGATGGACCCCATGCAGTTGGCCAGGAGCTGGGTTAAAAATGGTGGCTGAAACACACACACATACACACACACACACACACACACACACACACACACACTCCGCCACCACCCCCAAAATCCAGCCCAGCAGAGAATGCAGCATACCAGCAAAGAGTCAAGAAGGAAAGGAAATCCAAATGTTTTGAGTTTAGCTATTAAGCATAGTTTCCAGCGAGTGTACTCATGTCTTGAAATGAAACAGATGAAAGCAACATGTGTCAATGGTTGTAGGAAGGCAATAATGTCATCAACAGGAAATAAAGAAATTGAACACGGAGGCCTCGGCCCAGAACTTAACTCTTCTCCTGCCCCGAGCCCAAGGCGGTCTGCGCGGAAGGTTGGGGACATCCCAGGCATGGCACGGCTGGGTCTCTGCCCTTGTGGGGCCCCAGGGGAAGCCCCTGTGAGGATGGCGAGCACTAGAGCTGAACGGCTTTGCTTCCTGAGGGCTGATGGCTTGGAAGGGAGGGAGCCCCACGGGCCCTGGAGCAACCTCTCGCTCTGTGAGGAGCTATAAAGCCTTGGCTGGGGGACCACACGGAAGAACTCCTGGCAAGGGCAGGGCTGGCCGCTGGTGGAGGAAGCTCAGCCAAGGCCAACGTACTGGCATCAGAAGGGCTGGCAGTGCCACCCAGGAGTCCCTGAGGTCCCAGGAGCGGCCCCGTGGCCAGGGGTGCAGGCCGGGGCCCAGGCGCTCCCCCAACTCAAGACAGAACAGAGAAAGTGCACACCACCCCTCTGGCCGACCCTCAGAGAATCAGAAAAGTCGTGACGTCAGGCCCAGGAAGGTGAAGCTGATGTCCACGCGCCATGAGCGTGGTCAGAACAGCTCCTCCAGGCCGGCACTATTCCACTTTGGGGATGGATACCTGGCTCACTGTTGACCTCATACATCATGTGCAAATACTATGTAGAATTTAAAAATAAAACGAGGAGGTCGGGATAGCTCAGGAGGTTGAGAGCGTGCCTAGCAACCAGGTCAGGGCATGGAATCCCAGCCCTGGCCCGTGCAAACCCATATGCTGAACTGCGGCGCAACTGGTACCCACCCGGATGGTGGCGAAGGTTCTCACTTCCTATGAGGGAGGCCCCCTGGTCTGGTTCTTGCTTAGCAAGGCCCCACATCCACCTGCGGGGAATGAAACCGTGTCACAACTAATGATGGACAACTGTGGAGACTGCTCTGGGCCCTCCCCCTTCTCTCTCTGTCTCACCTTCTCTCAAACAATAAAATAAATCTTTAAAAATATAAAAATAAAACAGCGAATGTGGGATGAACTAGAGAAAGTGGGGTCCCGGGGCGAGAACGTGTCAGTCTAGTCGTAGCCACGGCAGTCACGCATGGCCCCGTGGTGCCAGACGGCACTGGGGGCTGCACCTGTCTGCTGCTCACAGTCCTTGGGGTGGCCCAGAGCTCTGCTCTGGAGACTCATGGGAGCCAGGTTTGGGGGCCAGGGAGCTAGTCCACTAAATTTCAGACTAGCCTGGGCCAAGATATCCTATGAAAGAAGATGGTACCATTGTCAGTCCACGCAGATAATGAATGGACGGGAATGCCCTAATTCCTTCCCCCATAATTAAAACAAACGCTCGCAGCAGGTGTCAATGCTGGATTCCAGGACAGCTGCTTTGGCATTCTCTCCAACACATACACGTGTGCACTGGAATGTATTCGTTTGCTCGGGCTGCTATAGCCAAATTTCATAGACTGGGGTTACACAACAGTCATTAATTTCTCAGAGTCTGGGGGCTGGAAGTCCAAGATCAAGGTGGCAGCTGATTTGGATCCAGGTGAGGGCTGTCTTCACGGCTCCTGGCCACCGGCCTTCTCAGTGTGTCCTCATGTGGCAGAGAGCTCTGTTCTCTTCCTCTTCTAACGAGAACACTAATCCCGTCGTGGGGCTCCCACCTTGTGCCCTCATCTAACCTCAATCACCTCCCAAAGGTTTTGTCTGCAAATACCATCATCTGAGGGGTTAGGGGTTCAACATATGAATTTGAGGGGGACACAGTTTATAGCACTGTTTCAAGGAGCATCGGCAGGTCAATCTGACTCATGTCCTTAGGTGCCTGCCATGTGCCACGGGACTGTGTCAGGGATGGTGTCACCACTGGTCAGATAGAGGTGTTGTCCTCTAAAAATTTTCACTGTGTGAGAGATGAACACAGAGCAGAAGACAGAACAGGAGCAGGGTAAGATGCCCACGGGGTGCAGGAGGCAGGGGCACTGAGCCCACCCTGAATGAGGCAATCTGGGGGCAGAGCCAGTCCAAGGAAGCAGAGGACAGCCCCAGACGATGGCACAAGATGGACAGAGGCTGAGAAGCGGGGCAGGAAGTGGGGACAGCTCCCTGCATATTATCACATGGCATGCGAGGCAAGTGGGTGCTCGAGAGGAGTTCCCGTGTCCAGATCAAGAGAAACCTAATGCTCTCTAGGGAGTACGGCCGTGACTTTTCAGAGCACCCGTTTTAAGCTGGCCAGTGGCTGAGCTGTGTAATCCAGCTGCGTTGTAGGAAGCATCTTATGGGAGTGTTGGGCTGGATTTAATGAGGGGTGGGATTCAGGAAGCTGGGACCCCAGTGGGCGCCCGTTACAATCTAAGGGATTGTATTTGATTAGATAGTTACCTTTTATTTCAGCAACTGTCTTCGGTTGGCCTACCCCAAAGCAGACCCTGAGATGGGAACTCATGGGAATTATTATTAGAGGAAGTTGTCTCAGGAAAACTCTGTAGGCGGGTATGGAAGTGGCCCAGGGTGAGGAGGGAGACCAGCCAGGACATGTGTCCAGCAGTGTCCCATAGAAGGTGACTTTGGTTCAACCCACAGGCAACTTTGGAGACGGGGCAGGCCACCCTTTACTGTCATCTGGATTGGGGACAAGGGAGCTGGAGTATTTGTGCCTTGGCATCTGTCAGTTGCTGGTTAAGGGCTGAGGGGAGATGGCAGAGGGTGCAGACACTTCCCGCTGCCCAAGGTGACAGGCCAAGTGGGTTCTAACGGTTTCCACCAGACATGCCAGAGGGGAGCTGGGAGTCAAAGCAGAAGGAAGTGGTGCCTGAGGAGGTGAAGGGATCGAGGGCAGAGGTTATGGGGCCACCCAGGGGTCCCCGCTATCGCCCGTGTGCTTTGGTTTCGACCATGCCTGGCCAGGAATTAGTGCTTGGGAAGAACTAATATGGTCCAAATCTAGAAGGTCAAGGAAAGTGCAAAATAGGACTGTGGCATCAGCTCCATTTCCAAGATTATGGGGACCTTGCAGCTCTAAAAGACTCCTCCCAGCTGTGAAGGTGCAAGCGCCTGGGCAAGACAGGAGTGCTGGCCTCGCAGTGACCTCGGGGCTAACCTGAACCACACTGATGGCTACTGCCGGGCTGCAGAGCGGGAACGGGACTTCCAGAGCCGGGAGCCTGGCCAGGGGTGGCCCCTGGGCATCTGGATGCGGAGCAAGGGCCAGTCTCCCTTCATGGGTGACTCAGGGCCCGTAATCTCCAGTTCCTACAACCAGGATGTCGCTACCTGCCCTACCCATCACTAAGATCACTGTAGAGATAAGAATGTGATTCCAGCCTGCGAAAGCTCTCCAAGAATGTTCACGTATGTTCCACTTCCGATGTGGGCAGGCAGGGAGGAAAGCGACACTGACTGAACGTCCCCTGCAGGCACATGGCTGCCCGTTGTAGACTTCATGCAAATGAGGACAGGGCACACAGGGTAGTACTTTGACCTTCAAGAGGGATACTGACAGCAACCTGGTCTGTCCCTACAAACCACAGGTATCACTGGGGCATGTGATCTCCACCCAAATGCAATAAATCACGGAGCATCTGAGTTACCTCTTCAGACTTGAGGATAGAGATCGAAGTCGGCCAGTCAATGAGACTTTGATAAGCCTTTGACCAGGCTCACAACCAGCTCCCTGCTCTCCCTCCAGGTCCGGGCAGACAGTCTCTCAGCCAGCCACACACCAACCCCGAATCCTGCCCCCCCCAACCCTCCAGGGGCCAGATGAGGCTTTCAGGGTGCTCCAGAGCCATTTAGGCCCAAAGTTAACCTCTCCCCTTCAGAAGCAAGAAAGCCATTGCCTTTCTCTCTGCCAATCAGCACCCTCTTCCTTTTCCTCTTCCCCTCAGCAGCCCGGCTGCGTCTCCCACTCCCCATCTCATCCCTGTAGATCGATGAGTAGAACAGAACAACTCCCTTGAAAACATCAGCCTCTCTGCCCCAGGCCCACACGCAAAGCCCACTTGTCTCAGGCCCTCAAGGTTGCAAGAAAAACAAAAAACAAAACAACAACAAAAAACAATCAAAATATAGAACATCTGAGTGATCAGGCAACACCTGTATCACATTGCAATGCTTCTGCATCAGACGTTTGTGGCCCCTCTCACTGTGGGAACCCTGGAGGTGGCTTGCTCCAGGTGGCAAGGCTGTCCCAGGACAACGTATCAACATTCTTGTTGTCATTCTACTCCACCCCTAGCCCTGGGCCCTAAACTGTTTAAGGACGAGATTCCTCACACTTCCATGCCCAGAAGTTCACACCAGGCAGGTGCCCAGCACAGGTAGCTGGCCTTGCTGCCCAGCCAACAAGTGATGGTATTGCATCACACACACACACCCAGGATCTGAGGCCACACACACAAACACACACACACACACACACACACACACACACACTCTCTCTCTCTCTCTCTCTCTCTCTCTCTCTCTCTCCAAGGACATGAGAGGCCATGGGATGTACCCAAACTGAGGTGGTCAGTAAATGGCAGAGTGTGGACTGAAACACACGTCTCTCTGACTTCCAAGTTTGGCCTTATTCCAATGCACCACACATGGGTTGAAACTAAGACATCTGGGTTACACCATCATAAAAATCAAAGGTTGGCGATACGCACATTCCCAGCCTCCAGTTTCACATACGGCTTTGTTCTGTCCCAGAGCCCAGGATCTGTGACCCTGACCTCAGGCACATCTTTGCTGACAAGGGGTTCTGGGTAAGAGACTGCAGAAGGTATCTGTGCAGCTCCCGGGGTGGGAAAGGCAGGGCCTGGTAAGGATATTTCCAGTTCCCTCCACGTTCCCTCTTCTACACAAGCGTTAGGGCTGCAGCACATACTATCTCAACTAGCAGATGATTAAGAAACAAAAAAGATTGTGGATTGGATTCTGGCACAAGTCCTGTATATCATTTCTCCCTAGCAGGTGATACTGAAAAGTCACCATAATTTTCTAGGAACAAATCAAATGCAAATAGAAGTGCTGAAGCAATCCTCATGGGGATAATTCAGAGGGTGCATAACCTATATGTGATCAAAGAGTGTATGGTGGACCCACTGAGACGGCAGGTGTTAAAAGGTGCTGAAGCCAGAGGGGCCGGGCAGCTCCCAGCCACAGCCGGCTCACAAGAGGTGCGGCTGGCTTGGAGGTGCCGGGAGGGTTCTCCACTCTCTTCGGCCCTCCGCGTCTTCCACTGGTGGCCTAACGTGAAATTCCACGCCAGGAGTTGGGGTTGTGGTTTGAGACGCTGCAAACCCTTTTGCTAGGGCAGCAGTCACTTGGCCTTCCTGAGGGTTTGTGGAAGGACTGGAGTGAGGATGGCAGGTGGATGGGGCCGTTGTCTTGGGCTTGCTGGTGACGGTTGTGAATACTTGAGGAGTAAGCTCTGTGGTGAGCACTGTGCAGGCCCTGGTGGCTTGGGGCACACTGCTAGGTCCTTCAGGGACTCTGGCTCTCCTATGAGTCTGGAGGGAGCAGGGTTGATAGGGCTGAGGCCTGCGGGCAGTGGGGAAGGTGCTCTACCCTCCCCCTGGCCCCAGGTCTCCCAGGAATGCGGTTGCAGAGTCTGCCCTGAGAGGCTATAGCAGCCCTGGCAGCTGTTCAAGTGTTGATCCATTTCAAAGGCCTTTTGTTCAACTTCTAAGAGCCGAAAGGACAGCCTGAAGCCATGCACGGAAAGCCTCACAGCTTCAGTGACCTGGAAGGCTCTCAAGCTCCCCTCCAGCCTCGGAGAATGGAGACAGGAGCTGGACAGTCAGTGCAGTCCAGCAGGTCGGTCCGAAGGGGCCGCAGTGGCCAGGAGGACCGCTCTCACCCCGGGGACCTGCTGAAGGGCCACACGCAGATGCACAGAGCAGGAAGGGGGCCCCCAGGTTCTGCAGAGATGCTGTAGGATCTACGCTCAAGGTCCGAGGGGCCCGCAGGTGATTCTTGTTTGTCTTTCCCAGCTCCTCCAATCAGCTGTGGGAGTTGGAGCTTGGCTCCTGGTCTCCATTCCGCTACCACCAGGCAGCTGGTGATTTCGGGGCAGGTCACCCCACTTTTCTGAATCACTTTTTTCTCATTCATAAAATAGATTTCGGCCCCGTCGCTGGATCTCATTCTTACCATGGAATGCTGGGAGCATCTCAGAGGATGCAGGGAAGGAGGGTGGAGAGATTGGGGGGCTCTGAGGGCCCCCCCCCGCACCTCCAGAAGCCCTTGAGGACGCCAGCCCTCCTCCCACCCCCTAGACCGTAGCTCTGAAGCCTGCCCCAGAACCGCGGAAGAGGAAGGCTTTGCTTCCCTCTGCAAACCCCTGGGCTTTTTCTGTGTCTTCATTTGATTTGAATTCTTGATTGCCATCCCCAAGAGGTGGGGGCCCAGCGGGACCTTTGATCTCCTCGCTCCCCCCTAGAGTTTCTGGGGTCTGTGGTTTGGCAGGCAAGTTCGGGTTAGCCAGGATGGCTGCCATCCTGTGAGGGGAGCGCTCCGGCCCAAATTGAAGTCAGGTTGCCGGCCTGGCCGCGCGCAGTGGTACCTGGAGCTTTGAAGCTCCTAATGACTCCAGACTGTCTTCTCAAGTCAACAGCTACAAATGTTAATAAAATTAAAGCCACCTGAGAGTTCAGCTTGGCGATCCTTTGAAAGCAAGTCTGTGATGGGTTATTACCCTCAATTATCTAGTTGTCCACTCTCTTAGCTTGGGGTTAAACTCTTAACTCTTCCCTTTGAAGTCATTATCCTTTTATCTATGACTGGACCAAGGAATTTCAGGACAATAATCAATGGCAACTTCATAAGAATAGAGGAGCTGGGAGGGGAGAAGGTGTGAATACCCTTTAACCGTTGGCTTGCTCGGGTCCCTGGGGGATGGGTCAGGGAAGAAACTGTGTCTCCAACTTGGAGGGGAAAAAAAAAGGAAGGGGGAAAACCCCAACAACAACCCAGCGAGCGATTTCAGATACTCTGGAAAATAAAGAGAAAGGGATCATTGGGGGGCTGATCAGAGAGGTGCAGCCCTCTTCAAAGGGGAGAGAAAGTAATGAAGCAAAAAGACACAATTAAAGAATGGGTTTAATTAGGGCTTTGATGTCTGACATGGTGCATGGCATGGTTCAAGGGGGGGAAGGGACCGACTATTCCTGTGCCAGAAAATGGCTTGTTAAAAAGATCTGTTCCCCCAAAGAGGCTTCTGGATGGGGAGACAGGACTCTTCATCCCACTTCTCCCATCAGAGAGCAGCCAGACTCAGGGAGCCTCATCACAGGGAGAGGAAAACGTCACAACTCGTCTATTTCTTTCCCCCCAAGTCCTTCTGGGCTCCCAGAGGCAGCCTGCCTTTTTTCCCTGGAGACAGAGACAGAGAGAGAGAGGTGTGTGCGTGTTAAATAACGTTGGAAATGTGTTTCATTTCTCCTTTCCATCTAATCCCATTTGGGACGCTTGTCTACACAGAGATGAAAACGTGGAAGGAAGAACCGGTTTCTGCAGTTCCCCCCACGATCACTGTGGCAAGGAGCCGTCTAGGGGAGCGAGAAGCAGCCCTACCCCAGTTCTAGAGGCGCCGTTTCCAGCGTCGCCTGTCCACCCTGCGGCCTGCACCTCGCTTCCTGCCCGACACACACATGTACACACTCCGCCAGCTGAGGGTTCGAAAGCCCATTTTTTTTTTTTTTTTTTTTGGTCCTTGTTACAACTCCCCCTCTCCTCATTAAAAAAAAAGAAGTAAAATAAAAGCTCGCTTTATTGTGCACAACATCTGGAAAGCTCCCTGCCCCATCTGGAAGGCCCTGACAGGGTTTGCAACCGCAGAGCCAGCCTCTCCTGCCATGTGTCCTGGAGCAGAGGGGTGGGGACCGGCTCTGGGGAGCCCAGGCCAACAGGCCTGGCCGTGGCCCGCCCTGAGATGTCCACGAGGGCTCTGCGAACCCCGGCTTCTGGGCCAGGGCTTCACAGTGTCCCCAGTTTAAGGGAGGCAGCTCAGGGGCGTCTGTGCGGACAGCGGCTGTGCATGCTGCTGATACTGGGCACTGGGCCCTCCTGCCCGGGCTGGGACGATGGCAAACTGCTCGAAGAGCCCAACATTTCTGCTTCTGCTTCGATTTGAAATGAGCCTGTCTGGGGTTTTTATTTCTTCTATTTTATTTATACACACACTTCAGCGAGCACTCCGGAAAATAAATAAATAAGTAAAGCAGCAGGTTCTGAAAAGTAGAGTGGTTTCTGTGAAAAGATCAAAATGTTTCTCATACTTTCTCGAAAGGCCTAGGGCTCTTTTCTCCCAGGGACTGAACTTTTTCTCTGGGAGAGTAATTCTTGGAAGCCTCAGCCCTCATTTCTGCTAGTTCACCCTGCCATTTCTAGGGCTTAAAGGAATGAAAGGGGCCACAAATGTAGGCATGTCACTCAAAATGAGCCGTGGGGCGCAGGACAGTCTGATTTTGCCGGGGAGAAGGATGCAGAATGTAGACCTGAGCAGGAACCTCCCAGGGGAGAGGGGCAGGTGACACCGGCCCAGCCAATGAGATGTCACCAAAATTTGGGGTCTCCTGGGCAACCCTAAGGGGCGGTGGAAGTCCCAGGTTGTACGGGTCTCTGACCCACTACATCCGTGTAAACACAGATATTTATACAATGCATCTGCTCCCCATTAGGATCACGCTAAAGTTAGCTTAACAAAAAACAAACTCCTTCAGATCAAGGGCAATTATTCCAGATACATAAAAGCCGCTTTATAATACATTTTGGGCAGACCCTGGCGAACTTCTACTCGAACTGAAAGCTTCCATTTGCTTTTTCACCAGCACTACAACCACTTAAACAGTTCGACTGTCAAGAAATAAAAGATTTTAAAAGCACTGTGTAAGCCTAATTTGGCCCTAATTAGGATAATCGTAATCTCTCCTCCTCACCCCAGGATTTGCCTTTTGGAGTGGTTTTCTAGTCTTTGCACATTGGAAAGTAAGATGCTTGGGGATGTTTATAATAGGAGGGGGGGAAAAAAGACTTATGAGGGCCTGGAATTTTTTTTTTAAGAGCTTTAAAATGCCCTGGGTTATTCTCAAATCCTTTTGGAAATGCTTCTTTCAGTGTTCTCACCTAGCAAAAGATATGAGGTGAAGTATATTTTTAGTTACTGGTTTTGAGATGTCTAATCTTGGCTTCTGATTGGTCATTCTGCTGGGCGGGGCTGAGCAGTAAGGTGTGTGGGAGGGACTCTGGGTGGGCACAAGAGGTCCTGGGAATCCCGCATCGTGCCCCTGGATGCTTTGCGGGGATCTGGAGTCTGGGGTTAGCTTGATTCTTTAGCATCCTTATCCATATTTCCCTTTGGGGGTATGCCAATATTTTCCCTTTATACCTTGTCGTTTCTTTCTTTCTTTCTTTCTTTCTTTATGTGACAGACATTTCTGAAGCAAGATAAAAAATGGATGTTCATTACCAAGTGAAGCTGAACCTGAACTCACCAAGAGTCTTTTCCAAAAGAGGCTGCAGGCCACAGAGAGTCTTACTTTGGGAGCCAAGTAAAAGGCTGCTCTTTCATGTCACTTTCAGAGAGAAAGGCTTCATGTGTGACGAGAGAGGTGTCAGGAACAGGCTCTATTAAAGGTGGCTTCGCTGGAGGCATGAGAGGGCTGTGAGCCAGGGACCTTCTTTTTAATAAGCTTCCACCAGGTCCTGGCCTCAAAGCAGAAACAGGCCCCAGGTCAGCATGCCTGGGAGGGATGGTTTTCTCTCCTCAGCCCCAGTCACCCACAGAAGGGAGGTGGGGGCATACCTGTGCACGAGGAGGAGGGGAGGGGACATGCCACAGTGCAAGTAAAGAATGAATGGAAGAGCTGTGGACCCCACGGGAAGTCACACCCAGCACCCCAGTCATCTGGCTTTGCAGTCGTATCAACTATTTAGCCCGAGTCTACACCTCGCTGTGCCGCATACTGGCTGAGGACTAGTTTTCGGGGACAAGTGACCCAACCTCTCCATGACAGTTTCCTAGCCTGTGACATGGGGGAAGAAGCTCTGTCTCTGAGAATTGTGATTGCTCGAGGCTACAGTTGGCGCATTGCGTTATAGCAGAAACTCGGGACACTGTCGCTGTTTCTCCACTAGTTGATCTGTGTGCACAAAAACAGGAGGAATGGATGTCAATGAGCCCTCAAGACCCCAAGTTCCTGGAGACCAGGCACTGTGTCGCCTTTGCGGTCTCAGTCCCAGCAGGCTGCCGGGAGTGGGACGGGCACTAGCACATGGCCGTGCTTGCGTTACGAACCTTTGCAGACTCACTGTTGAGGATGTGAGGAGAGCTACAGCAGTCTCTGTTTTACAAAAGCACAACCCTACGTGACTGTCTACATCGAACTTTCAGGTTCCAGTGAACAGAAGCTACCAACGGCAGGTCCGTGCTGAAGGCCATCATGAGTTACGCGGAGACACTTACTGGTAACGCGTGGAAATGCAACCCAATTCTATTAGACATTGCTGGCCATTGGCCCACAAGACTAGGAAGGGAAGGGAGTTTAGAGGTGGGGGTGCGGGGAGGGGGGATCCTTGGCCCTGGAAGCAGCAGACCAGTAGATGAAGGTAAAGGAGACATTCTTTGGAAGAGTCAAGATGCTACCAAGTTCTCCCACCGCTTGGCAATATGCCACACCCAGAGACTCAGGACATCCAATGTGCCCCAGACCTTCCTTCTCCGAGGAATCTGACCGGACATCCTGGCTCTGCTCACCCAGTGGTCGGGCTGCATCTGCCTCCATCTGCCCAGCTGCTTGTCTGGGCTCCACGACCCATCACACACATGTAAAATGACTGGTTGGATGTAATCTCTAACACACCAGGAAATGGAACGGGCCAAGAGGGGGTCCAAACCACGGCCGTGATGTGAGCGCTAATAGATTGAAGTCATCAGAGGAGACATTAACTGTGATCTTGCAAGAGAAGCCAATGGAAAACAGGGTTCCCTTTTTAGTGATCTTTGCTGGAATCCTTCTGTTTCATGCACTTGCCATGCTTTGGGGAAGACTGGAGGGAGAAGGAGGAGGACGTCCGCTTGTTTCCACTAACATTCATTGAGAATCTACTGTGTGCTGGGCACCGAGCTAAGTTGGAAGCCCTCCTAGAAAAGAGTGAAGGGGGCATTCCAGGCGACACATCCATTTTAGTGGCCACCGTGTGTCAGGGCCATTTAAGTGGTTCAGTCATACTTGTCACAGGCCAGCCACGGGGCCTTGGCCAAACCCTGACATTCTTAGTTTCTTCTTTTCATTTTTTTTTAAGATCTATTTTATTGTTTTTGACAGAGACAGAGACAGAGAGAGAGAGAGAGAAGGGGGAGGGCCCATAATTATACGCCATCAGTTTTCAGCATGGTTTCATTCCACAGAGGTGGGAGGGGGCCTCATACGGTGGGAGCTGGGTTTGGGGCCTCCTGCATGGGAGGCACTCTCCTTCGAGCCAGGGGCCAAATGGGGGAGGAGGGAGTGAGAACCAAACTGGGGGCCTCCCACATGGGAAGCACACCCCAGTTCGACATATGGGTCTGCACGGGTTGGGGCTGGGATTCGATCCTCAGTCCTCAGGGTCGCAAGGCGAGCACTTAACCTTCTGAGCCACCCTGGCTTCCCTAGTTTCTTGCTCAGTAAAGTTAGGGAGATGGACTAGATTACCTCCACAGCCTCATGCAGCAACAATAGTTGGGGCCTCACAATTCACATGACAGAAGGTAGCTGTCCTCACTCTGCATCTGCGCAGTGTTGCTAAGCAGTGGTGATACGTTTCCTCCCTGTCATCATCGTGTCCTGCCACATCCCTGTCATCATCGTGTCCTGCCACATCATCTCCTTTCACACGCAGATCAAAGGCCTGCCCGCTGCCAGCAGAGTGTCTCGCCACTGTTGGTGCCATCCACTCTGGCAGGCTCCTTATTAGAACAGTCATAGCACTGAGGCCTTGAAGCTACTGCTGTCCCTCGTCGCAAAGGGAAAGGAGTCAGATCCATGACAGCGCATCCCCTCTTCTCCAACCACCTCCGGAATGGGAGGAGGAAAGCAGGCCATCTGAGGTGGAAGAGTAGAGAGGCAGAGCTTCTAGAATGCTTGTGTGGATGGCACAGGACCTGCCCTACCCTGAGGTCCCAAGAGTCACCGGATCGCTTGCCCATATCTGGAGGGTCTTGGGGGGGCCTGATGATGAATGGCATATGATTCCATATCTTCTGAGAAGACGATCAGCCAAGAGCTGTAGCCTCCTAACATTTTTGTAATTATGATTTCTCCATTGAAATGGAAATGTCTTGCCTTCTACCCTGTGTTACTGAAGTGGTATTTATGTCCGGTAGGTTTTCTGTTTTTAAAAAAAAAAAAAAAAGACATTGTTTGGAACAGTTTGAAATATCTTTAAAGGAGCAGTCAAATCATCCATCCAACTAAATAGGAGTCAAGTCCCCTAGAAATAACTTCACAACAACTTCTTTGGAGTATGACATTTTCAAAGTAAAATTCTCTTTTCCTTTTTTCAAAATACCACAAGCAATGCATTGAGTTTAGGGAATTCTACCTGCCAAACTTCAGTTTTTATATTTAACCTTTCTTCTTTTTTAATGTCTTACAAAAAACATGCTTGAAACTCTTCAAAAACCTTGCAGCTAAAAAGTTTGAGGAATTCTTAACAGATGAAGCCATCCATTCTCAGCTTCCTGATATCTTCCCTTCCCCCTTCTCTGGTTAAGGAGGAAAGTGATTATTGCCTGTTCACCAAACAAGGTTAACTCCAATCAGCTGGGAAGGGCCAGGCACCCAGTCCCAGCTGCTGACTGTTAATGTCTCAACTGCCTAAATGGCTCTTAATGAACTCATAGATTCCTGGGCCATGAAAAGTGAGAACCCCCCCCAAAACTGTGGTTATGGTAGAAAAATGATACCAAACCTACCCACTCCTTCTGTGTCAGGGCCAATAAGCTTTGTAGAGTCAAATTCTGCCAAGGAAATTGAAACTATATCTATATAAAGTGGAAGTAGTAGCTAGAGTCAGTATGAGAATTGAACTTTGAAAAAGGTGTTGATAAAATACTTGTTAGAACAGGAAAATTGAATTAGTGGTAGTGTTCTGGGCATGCCCCATCTTTTGGGCAAAAAAAAAAAAAAAAAAAAATCATCTTGTTCTGTTTTTCCTGCCGCCCAGAAAAGCCCTCGTGGCCCAGACATCAGCCTCCTAATCTTATTTTCTTTTTCTCCTGCATGTATTTTATTAACCCATTTTCTCATTTACTTACCCTGAATAGCTCTGTGGGTAGCATCCTTCTTAGAAAGCGAAAGCCTCCTTGGAGATGCCGTGTTCAAGCAGAAATGCACGCAAACTCCCAGGCCCAGCCCGCAAAGAAAAGCCTCCTTCTGTAATCCCATCTGGTGAATCCACACATTGTATCCCAGAGGCCAGAGTTCTCGGGTGTTATTAAAACAGGGGCCGTTGAGGAATGCAGCTGGCAACAGGCTGGCAGTTTGCAAAGTGATTAATATCTAGGTGGGGAGGAAAAGCAGTTGTTCCAAATCCAGGGCTCAAGGCAGCTGCTTCCCACGTATCTGCCACCGGGCAATGGGCTCCCGTCTAAACACGACAGCTCCGTGGTGGATGGTCTCGTGGAGGCACCAGGGGCCGCTTGGCTTGGGCTCTGTAGCTCAGGAGATCGGCCAGTGGGTTTAGGATCCGAACCTGAGTTCTCGCCTTCGATGTGCCACCACCTTGATATAATAAACGTGGCCAGCCGCTTTCCTTCTCGCAGGAATAGTCCTGAGTGGTCTCACTGTGCAGGGAAGTTGTGAAGAACTTGAGGACGATGCCCAGTTGTAGGTCCCTTGGAAAAAGATGCACAGATACTGTCCCTATTTCAAAGGCAGAGCCGTGAGGTAGGGGACAAGTTGTATTTCTCTCCAATTTCCTGTTCTGATTCCTGAAAAAGTCTGTCCTGTGTTCTCTGCAAAGTTGAGATAAGGTGGAGGTGGATAAGCTGCAGGGCACTGAGCGTCGTGACTCAATTTAACCCAGCAAACACTGAGCACCTACCATATGCCCTCGTCTGTGCTAGGTGTGGGATGATGCACCATGTACAACATCATCAGCGGTCAGGGAAATACAAAGTGAAACCACAACGAACTAGGGATGCCGGGATAGTTCAGCAGGTTGGGTGCTTGCCTTGAAATCACGAGGTCTGGGGATTGATTCCCAGCCTCGGCCTGTGCAGACCCACATGCTGAACTGTGGCGCAACTGGTCAGCGCCAATCCCGGCTGTGTGGCTTCTCGCCTCCCATGCAGGAAACCCCATTTGGTTCCCGTCCCATGCAGCCCCACATCCACCTGTGTGGAATGAAACCACGTCGCAACTAACGATGTACAACTGTGGAGACTGCTCTGGGCCCTCCCTGCTTCTCTCTCTCTCACTTCTCAAAACAATAAAAATAAATCTTAAACACACACACACTGAGCTAACACTGCACACACACACACCAGAATGACTTAAATGAAAAAGACTAACCACACCATATGTTGGCGAGTATGTCAAATAATGGGAACTCTCATACATGCTGATAGGAGTGTAAACTGGTTCAACGACTTTCGTCAGATTGTTTAGCAATAGCTATTAAAGCTAAATGTAGGCCTGTCTTATGTCCCAGTAATTCTACTCCTAATACAGATTAGAGGACGTGTTGCACATGTCTACCAAAAGACACGTACAGTAATATTCACAGCAGTTATAGCCATTATAGCCCCCAACCGGAAACAACTCAGATATCCGTCAACAGGTTAATGGCTAAATAAATTGTGGGTTACTCATGCAAGGGAATACAACACAGCAATAAAAAGAAATGAACTACAAATATAAACAGTAACATAGATAAAACTCACAGATGTTTGTTGACTAAATGAAACCAGGCACAAGAGAACATAGTATGTGATTCCATTTGTATGAAGTATAACCACAAGCAAAATTAACTTTGATGATAGAAATCAGGCTAGTGGTCACCTCTGGGGGTGGGGACTGACTGGGAAGGGGCACAAGAGAACCTTCCGGGGCGATGGAAGTGTTTAGCGTCTTCACCGGGGTGATGATTATTTAAGTGCACACATATGTAAAATTAATCACACTGTACCCTTAAAATTTATGTGCTTCCTGCAAGTAAATTATACTCAGTGAAAAAGCTAAATAAAATAAGACCTTTCCTAAGTGTATATTTTAACTTTTCTTATTTATTTCCTTGGTCTTCTCAACCAGACTATAAATTTTTCATCACAAAAACATGTCTTATGCTAATAAATTTTAGAAAAGAAAACCAAAATGAAACAAATTAAACATATGTGATAAAAGTGTAAAGAGGAGAAGCTGGGATGGCTCAGTGGGTTAAGCGCTCGCTTTGCAGCCCCGTAGACCGAGGATCGAATCCTGGCTCTGGCCCATGAGGACCCACATGCTAAGCTGGGGAATGCCCCCAGTTCAGTTCTTGCCGGGGCCTATGTGGCAGGCTCCGGCCCAGTTCCTGCCCTGTGCAGCCCTGTGCCCGCCTGTGGAGTGAAACTATATGGAAAACTAATGCTGTCAACTGTGGAGACTGCTCTGGGCCCTCCCCCTTCTGTCTGTCTATCTCTGTCTGTTTCTCTGTAAAAAAAACCAACAATAAAAATAAACCTTAAAAAAAAAAAAGTGCAAAGAACACACACGCACGCACACGCGCGCACACACACACACACACACACACACCCTGCGCTCTCCGAGCAGTCAGGCAGAGAAGGAAGGAGGGGTAAGGTTGTCTCTGAAACAATCTGAAAGGATGCTGACATCTTTTTTTTCAGCAGTTTATAATGATCCTTTGTCTTCTGACCCCCAGTGTTTCTGATGAGAAGCAAGCATTCATTTTTAACATAGTTTCCTGGTCATGCTGTCTTTTTTCTCTTGTGGCTTTCAAGATTCTCTCTGTACATCTGGTTTTCAACAGTCTGAGATGTACCTAAGTACCATTTTCTTTATAGTATTTATTCTGCTTGGGGTTTGCTGGACTTTGATTTGTGAGTTGATGGTTTTCACCAAATTTATTAAATTTTCAGCCATTCTTTAAATATTTTTTCTTCCTCCTGTGCTTCTGAGATTCTAATCGCATATAAGTTAGACCCATGTTATTGCTCCAGAAATCACAAAGACTTAGTTCATTTTTTTTCAATATAGTTTCTTTTTTCTCTCAGTTGGATGCTTTCTACTGAAAGACATCATCTATACTTCTGAGGCATCAGGGCCGAGAAAGCACCTTGCACACAAAGTCAGAAGTCAGCTGCCCTGAATGGAATTCTTGCTCTCAAAGAGCTTATAACGTGCGTGCTCTTAAAGCAAGAACAAAAGCATTTGACCAAGAAACACTCAAACCGGTGGCAAATGATTCAGCCCCATTAGAAAACAGGTAGACTGGGCATTAAAAACTTGACATCTCATCTTAGGTCCACCGCTAACTGGCTATGTGATAGTGGCTAACCCAGGAGGCTCTGCTTTTCTTTCTTTCTTCAATGACAGCACAGAACTGGAACATTCCATTCATGCCCCTCAGTTGTGTCTGCATCACCTCCAAACAGAACAGAGACGTCAGCAACGGGAAAGCCAAACCCTTATGTGTTTGCATCGTTGTGAAGGCATCCAGGTTTCATAACATCCTCACGTAGGGTTATCTGGCTGGAGATCAAGGATTTGCCATCTTGCTTCACACCTTTCTCTCCCGTGGCCCACATATAGTTACTTACCTGCATCCTAGGATTTTGTCAGAGAATCTTGGAGTTACAAAGGACCTGTGAGATGCAGATCAAGGGCTTGCACAATGCAATCTTTCATTCTCCCTACTGCTCCCGTGGTACCACTGCTCAAAGACTTGCAGGAATGAGGACCCGGTAGCTTCAAGGGGAAGGGAAGGCCTACCTCAGACGATCCCTCTAACCTTGAAATAAAGGGAAAGAAATGGATCCCAAAGAGAAAGAATTTCCTAATTCAAGTCTAGCAGTGGCTGACATTGGAAGGCAGCAGCTTCCTCCCAGACCATTTCCCACTGCCCAGAAAAGTATCTCTGGAGAAGAGACAGGAACTGAGGACCAGTCCTGGAAGGGTATGGAAGAGATGTCAGGACCCCTCTCTTGCAACTTTCACTCCATTTCTCACATTCTTGCACACAACATTCTTTGGGATTCTGGTACGTGTTGCTCTCCTATAAAATGTCTTATCAGATGGCTTATGAATTATGCTTTGATGCCTTATAGAACATTTCCAAACAGATACTGTTCCCAGGGCCACTAAAAGCTATCTAGATCACAAGACACATAAAGTACTGAAGAAACTAGTATTGATAAATAGACACTGGCCAAGTGTGACCATTGTAACAAAAGAGCTTGGCTCCTATGACCACAAAGTTAAATCAATGTGTCTGAGACATAATGGGGAGGTGGGGGAGAATAAGCAACAGGGAGAAAAATATGGGCTTTGAAACCAAAAATTTGGGTTCTAGACCTAATTTGGCCACTCAGTAGCTAGTCTTTGATCTTAGAAAAATCAATTAGTCAAACCCTGGATCATGAATGTCCCCTTTTGAAGGCTTTTCTTCATGGGCTGGGTGGATGAGAATCCACACATCACATTTACTTTTCTTAGATATAGTGAAGCATGAAAAGATTCTAATACTTGATGATTTTTGAAAAATGAAATGTTGCAAAAAAGATGTATTTATTTTTTTCTAAGCTCCAGATGGAATCAGATGAATCACTGCCAACCTTGACTTTGAATGGGTAGATTATATATCTCCCTGATTTAAGCCATAATAAATATGCTTTGGTGTTAGTATTGGTCTTAAGCAAGTTAAGAGAAGATTTTAAAGCAGGGATGGGTACCCAGACAGATGTTGAATGTGAAGTACTGTCTATAGTAACTGGCATTTCCCCCTTTTAAGATGGTCTAAGAGATTTCTACACTTTGACTTCTAAATCTGAAACTCATCACTAATTTGACAATCCTCTAGTCATTATTTCTTATGTATTTTTCAGGATGGTGAACCTAAGGCATAGAGAGTTTAAGTGGTCAGCCTAAAGGCCAATTTAGCCACTATGAGAAATTGAATTTGTCTATCAATACAAGCCTTAAAGTCCTGTGAACTATACTTACACAATAAACTATTTGATAACTTGCCGGAAAACACAGCAGAATTATACTTTCTCTTCTCTTTGGGCAGAAGGCAAAACGTAAAATGCAACCACCCATAGGGGCAAAATCACAGACAAAACCATAATGACCAGTATCAGGAAGAATTATGGCATACAATCGAAGTATAGAAAACTGAATGATTTCGATGGTATTGCAGTGAAGCTAATCTGAAATAAGACTCTACTTAGTTTTGGCCCAAAGACTCCTTTCAGATAATGGTGAATGCTACTTCTAGTTTTACACACATTTCTAGGAACAAACTCAAGACTTCTCAACACTGTCGTTGGCATGCTCTCCATCTGTTCCTGAAGTGCCCTGGTTTTGAAAGGCACATCCTACCTGGCAGGAGTGTGGAAAGTATTCTGAAACCAAGCTCCTAACTACTCGTGGCATTTCTCAGCTTGCTTTTAGTTGATGCCATCTGGCAGGAGAGCGGTACCACTTACAGGACACCAACAGCAGCAAAGTCCTCGAGTCAATGTCTACAGACCTCCCTCTCACAGTCTACACTGCTGATCTATGATGCTTTAAAGTTGCGCCTGGGTCCCAACTTCTCCCTCTTTCTCTTCTTTCTCCCCCTTTGTAACTGGGAGGGGCACAGCCTATGATGAAAAAGAAACCCAGAGCTAGATGAGTGGCGGGTCACTACAGTCACCTCTAAACATTCCCAGTGGGGTCCATGGGGAAACCCAGGTTTGGCTAGCTTGAGTTGACTGAATTCTCCTAACAGTTCAAGGGCACCAGGCTATATTGGGTTCCCTTTTGTCTCTTCCTTGGAGGACAGTCAGCAAATCTAAAGCATCCATATCCTCCCACTCCCCCACTGGAGCTTGTAAAGTGACCAAATGTTCTGTTCTCAATTTTCTTAGTAGAAAAAAACAAAAACAAAAAATAAAATAAATAAATAACCAAAACATTTCCCCCCCCTCTCTTAAATTAACCTATAATCTGAGCTATTTTAACAGAATGATAATGTCTTGCCTTATTTTCTTTCTAAGTCCCAGTGTTGGCATGAAGAAAACTTTGATATCAAATTATTTTTAAAAAGAAAAGAAAGCCTTTTATGACTTCTAGTCATAAAACATTCCCAAAGTTTATTAAAGAAATACAGGGCATCAAAATGCTTTTATGTATTAAAAAAGTCTTACCTATATTTCCAAAATTTTAATAAATTCCCTTTTCAAGTGGTTGTTTCATCTCCTATTGTGTGTGTGTGTATGTGTTTGAGGGGGGTGGGACATTAAAAAGTGTAATTTTGTGACCAAGTATGTACACTACTAACTCAAGGTTAGTTCTATCTAAATATCAAGTTGAAGTTGACTTTTTATTGTTGTAAAAATGCCTGAAAACCAATAATAATTCTTTTACTGTGCTGAGGCTTCAACGAAGCTCGATCCTTTCTGCCAATGCAGTAAAGAATTACAGATCAGCGAAACACAGGAGAGCAGAGTAAAGCTTTATTGAAATATGTTTCAAGAGAGAACAGGGCCAAGCAAGCCCAGAGAGGCAAAAGCCTCAATCAGCGAAATAAAGGAAATAAAAGAAAGCTTTGAGATACAGTTCAAGAAACAGGCCAAGCTAAGAGAGACAGCAAAGGACCTGATGCATTTGGGGTTTGGGTTTTATTCCTGACCCAGAGCCAGCCCTGTGAGTGTGACATATAGACTTAGGTCATTTGATTGACATGTATTGAGGCTAAGGTTAAGCCAAGGGCAAGGTTTAACATTCTGTTCAGGCTTCAAATACCAGGTAGTTTTGGTTCAGGTCTTACTTCCCATTTCCCAGGGAGGTTTTAACACAACAATCCATTTCCAAGGGCTGGGCCCTGGGTGGTCCCTGGGGAGCTGATGTGGGTGGTGACCTTCTGCCCCTCCTGTTGTTGCTCATGACTAACTTCCTACCTAACAACTTCTTCCACATCTGTAAGAATCGGAAACAAAAATATTCAAATGCAGAGGACGGTCCCTTGAGAGCGATCGAATCATGATCATGATTTATCCAGAGGGGCAGTTTGCAGAATGGCTAACTTCATTTAGCAACTCTGCAAAGTGTACAAGTTGGTGCAGACTGATGAGAAGAGGTGAACTTTCTTAAGTATCACAGGGTGCCTGGGCCTGCACAAGCCCCAGGGATTTTGTGGGGTTAATGTCTGGTGGAACCATGGCCAACAGCAAGCTGACATCTAATCAAAGGAGGAAACCTGCTCTTCACCACTCGTAGCTCAGGACCGCGGATGTCTGAGCCACCCCGCGCTTCAGTTTGGACCTTCAGGGAAGGCTCTCCTCTAATTCATAGCACCCCCCTTCTTCCCCAAGGGCAAATTCAGTGGGTGTGCTTAGGCACCCTGCGCCTCACCCTGCCACCCGCCTTACCCCTACTTCTTTTCTACACTCAGCTTCAGCTTCCCAGATGGTGGACTCCTTCATGGTCCTCTCTCCCTCTCCTTTTGTTTCCCCCAAACCTTCCCTCTTTTCGGTGAAGCCCTCACCGTCTCGGCATCAGCTCTCACCCAGTGTTCCTGACTACGATTCCTGGGTCCTGACCCAGGTTTCCAGTTCCCTGATGAAGCTTAATACATGTCTAAACCCAAACTCCTCATTCTCCCCTGCCCCACTCCAATCCGTACTCGGCCTCTTTTTAGACTGGAAACCTTGGTCCCACATTTGTTTCCTTCCCTTCCACAATCACCTCATTCTTTCAGGTGCCGCGCTAGCTACTGAATCTTTGACCTACTTTCCCTTCACAGAGAGATGCTTCTCTCACTGGGGATGTGGCCCAACTCACGGGACGCCCGCACACGTTCCCCACTGTTTGTGCCTCCAGCCTCGCCTCCTGGTGTTGTCAGGCACACGCTCTGGAGCGATTTCTGATGCTGTCACTCCCGTGCTCAATACTCTGTAATCGCCCCCTATTGCTTAAAAGCACGAACCTCTCCTCATTCACAGAGGCAGTGTGATACAATCGTAAAAGGAGCAACTACGGGTGCATTGGAGAGACCTGAGTGCCGATTTCTGCTTTTATCATATCCCAGTATTGTGGCCTCGGGCACATTTCCAAATTTCTCTTCGCTTCAGTTTCCTCCAATATACTGTAAATCACACTTATCTCATGAAATGATTGAGGATGGTCAGAAAAGAAAAATGCTCTTCATGGACTGAACGCTTACTGCAGGTTAGACTTGTTGAATGCATGATCTCATTTCACCTTCATAACTGTTCTACTTGCCTCCGTTTTCTAAAATAAAGAAACGGAGGCTCAGAGAAGCCAAGCCACTGGCCCAATTCCAGATCCCTCTGACCCAAAGCCCTTACGCACAGGTGTCAAGGCCTCACCCAGTGCTGCAGGTGGTCAGTAAAGACAGTTCCCTTGGCCTTCTACGATCTGACTCCAACACACCTTTCACATCTTCTCTCACACCACACTGCTCCCAGCATGTGGTGATCTCAATAATGACTTTGCTGACCGGACTCCATTTGGAATGCCCTTCCTGCACTTCTACCTATTGAAATCCTGTTCTTATTCCAACATCCAGCTTAAACATCACCTCCTATGATGAGAATTGACTTCAAAATGTTACGACTTCCTTGGAATTCCTATAATAGATGGCATTTCTGCTACCTAAAGACCATGTTCTCTTGTATTATTATTTTTCTTTTCTTTTTCTATATGTGCCTCTTTCACCCTCATGGATCATAAGTTCATTATGGACAAGGGGCAGGTCTTTGCACATCTTGTCGCCCCAGGCTTGGCTGAGCCACACAACAAAAATCTGCAGGATCTTTTAATTTTGGAGCAAATGTACTCAAGTGTTGAAGAGCTGAGTTAAATTTACTGTTTACTTGAGGTGAAAATGCTCCTCACATGTTTGTTAGAGGTGACACCACAGAGAGAATAATATATCATGAGGTGGACACCGGGGCCAATTTTTTCTCCTCTACCAATAACAAGGCAGAGAAGTGAGCAGTACATGGTCTTAGGCAGAATACCTAACAGCAGGGGCCAGGAGATCTACTTAGGTTTGCTATTTTAATTAGCCTATTTAAAAAAAATTACACACACACACACTCCAAAAAAGATCATAGACAGGATTTTAAAAGAAAAAAAAAATTCCCGTAACCCACCCAATTTGTATTCTAGGTGCTTCCAAACTCACATGCCCCAATGCATAAATAAAAATACCAAAGAAGGAAATCAGATAACACAGGTGGGAACTCAGTCAAAGAAAGGTTCCCTCGCTTTGTGAGAACTATTACTCTGGGCACAAAACTGCCAGCAGATCCTTAACTTGGCAAAGAGGCAGGTGGAGACGCAATGAGGCAACCCGCCGGGCTTCTCGTGGGCACCATTGCGCCTGGCTTGGATAAATGTTTTTATTACAAACACAATGATATGTCATGGGCCAAATGATCAGTTCTGCACAGGATTTCACACAGGATTGTGACACTGCAGTAGCTGGGAAAAACGCAAGGGCTCAAGGGAAACCGAACGGGAGAGGCGCTTACACTGAACTTGAGGAGCAACCTGGGGGTGGGGGTCAGAGCTCCAGTCAGCTCCCAAGAGGCACGATTTGGAAATGCAAACTGGTGACTGAGAGATCTCAGTCTTTGTCAAGATGTTTCTGCAAAAAGTGTAAGATTCTCAGGACTCGCTCCCACCCTCTTAGGAAAATACTTCCCCTTTCTACAGAAATGGTGTCTTTTTTACTTTTCTTCCAGCCTTTGACTGCCAGGTGCTTCTTGCTGATCAGAGCTGAACTCCAGTCAAACCAACTGTTTTCATGTTTATAACCTTTTGGAAAACACAGTGATCGCCAGAATGGGCTGACCATCCAGGGAAGCGCAGAGTTCAGTAGAAATCGAGGAGTTGTCGTGTGGAAGGGTGGATGAGGCCTCCTCTGCACATTTACACCCCTGCCTGTGTTCAGATCCAGAATAGTGACATGCAGGAGCTGGGCTAAGTGGCACAAACACAGATAATTCAGCAGCGGTGAGAAAGCTAACGGGGCAATTAGGAAGCTGATTCATTTGTTTATCTGGGTGATTATACTCTACTTAGTTGAGTAGTTTTTAAGTGTTCTGTGGTTCAAGAAATTTTCCCTCACAGGCTCATCAAGTTCACATCCTTGCATGCACCCGATATTTCCACAAAAGAAGGAAAAAATCATGCTAAGCACAGGGTATGGGTTTGGGTGGACCTTTATAATAATACACTTGCTGAGATAATTATGATAAACAATGCATACTGAGCCCCACACAGAGAAGAGCTGAAGGGAACCTGCCACTGTGGTTGCTACCATCTTTTGAAGGAATCACAGAGCAAGACAGGGAGATGCCTCCCCGAAAGCCCTAACTTGAAGCTTCCCAAGCAGTGTTTCAAAATCCGTCATTTAACCTGCGATTGTAGGAATACAACATAGACTGTATGTTGCAGAGGAAGGAGTTTTTTTTAGCCATCACCTAGCTTTGGGCTTCTCGAATCAATATTTCACAGAACTCTGTACAATAAAATATGGGGAGCACGAAAACATTCTTCCAAGAATCGCATTGTTTCAGGAGAGATTCCAGGTTAGAGGACATTAGATGGGTTTCTTTATCGCAGGGTGTGGCAGATTAGAGATCGCTGGGCCTACATCCTCCACCTGACTCTCCTGTGCTCTGTCCCTGACAGATTACAGTAGAAGCGACACTACGATGTGGCTGGTGGCTTTCATGTCTGGTCTCTTGCTGGGCGTGCTCCTGAGGGCTCCTCACAGCTGTGCTGAGTGACCCAGCGTGGGCTTGAGCCCATCAAGTGTCCTGATGCAGCCCCAGCCAACAACTGCCTGCAGCTGCCTGAGACCCACGTGAGAACGGCCTAGCTGAGCCTGGTCCACCCTTGGCTCTGAAAGATGCTAAATTATGGTTTTAAGCCACTACATTTGCAGGAGGTTAATGTGCTGTCAGGCACATCAGAGGCAATCAGTAACTGTTTAGTGAATGACTGGATGATTGGTATGTGTGATTCTTCAAGAGGAGGATACAGTATGACACATTTCCTAAATGCAACACCTGGACACTTAAGAGTTGAGTTATATAGAACAGGACTGATGGGATACTAGTTTGAGAAACACTGAATTAGAGGACTGACGAGGTAGAGTTTGGGAAATATTGGTGTAGTTGTACCCCTTTACATCGTAGATTAATGGCATCCCCTTATGCTACGGATTATGTTACATGTATAGAAAAGCGAGGCCTGGCGAGGTAAAAAGAATTGACTATGAGTAAGGCGGGGGTGTCCAATCTTTTGGTTGTCCTGGGCCACATTGGAAGAATTGTCTTGGGCCACCCATAAATCACACTAACACTAAAGATAGCTGATGAGCTAAAAAAAAAAAAAAAAAAAAAATCACTAAAAAAATCTCATAATGTTTACAAATTTGTATCGGGCCCCAAAGCCGTCCTGGGCTGCACGTGGCGTGCGGGCTGCAGGTTGCACGAGCTTGGTGTAAGGAAACAAAGCTCATAATTGGGAGATTCCACCTAGGAAACCCATTTCCCTTTCTAGCTGAAGTAAAGGAGCGTGGACAAACGTTTTGCTCATGTCACCGAACTTTAGCTGATTAAATACATCAGGCTTCTCACTATGGAGCCCTCTCTTTCTGCTCCACTATCCAGTCTTTGTGTCCAACAAGCTGTTTTCCAGGAGACGGCTCTTAAATGGTAGACTCCCAAAGAGGATATGAGAGTACGCCTTAGCCTGATGTCTACACTAAGCTCAGTTCTAAAAGCAGCAGAATCTACAGCAACATCGTGGGCCTTTGGTTTTAAACGTTTGACTGATGGAAATCCGTGCTTAAAAATGAAACGTCTATGGGGAAGCCGGGATGGCTCAGTGGGTTAGGCGCTCACTTTGCAGCGCTGGGGACCAGGGATCGAGTCCCGGCCCCGGCCCGTGCGGAACCATGTGCTGAACTGGGAGCTCCCCCAGTTCAGTTCTCTCTCTGTCTCTGTATCTCTCTCTCTCTCTCTGTCAAAAATAAAATAAATAAATAAATAAATAAATAAATATTAAAAAAAAAAAAAAGAAACGTCTGGAAGAATGAATTTTCAACTGAACCAGTTGGTGAGAGATTCTGATTTTAAAATTCCTTCAGTCTTATGTTACAAATGCCATTTCTCTTCCTCCATGTGAGAGGAAAATAATATGATCTGAAGTCTGAGTCAGTTCTAAAACAATGAAGTGACAAATGTTAATACAGGTCAAAATCTGGGACACAAATTTTTACTTTTCAAATCCATTACGGTGTGTGGCACAGCTTCCTAATCAAGTCTCTGTATCCAAGAACCACTTCAATAATTGGAAAAGAAAAGTTTTATCTAATTATCTTCTTTTCCTACTTTGAATTGACCAACCATGTATCTTTTTCTAGACCTATCAAAGGGGCTGCCAGGACAAAAGCACATCCAAATTTAAGTAAGCTGTAGTTGGCAGACTTAAAATTGATCACGCATTTTAGTTCAGTAACTTGCAATTTCTATACCCTTTGATAATTTACTTTAAAGAACAAACTGTCTTTAATGACAAGCCTTAAAAGCGACGACCTTTTTGAACAAAATATGAAAGCTGAGAAGAGATAGTTCTTTTAAGGAAACCACGAATTAAAATGACCTTGTGTTCGGAAACTTTTCTCCCACCAGTTTTGATGTTTTACCTTTCCTTTCTACTCTTAGAAAGAAAGCTGAAACACCACGGCCTTCTATATGATGGCGAACCCTTCAGTAGGAAGCTGTTAACTGTTCATCCAAACTCACAGTTGCTTCTTTCTGCACTTTCTTTGCAGAGTGCTTTGATGAGGCTGTTCCCTGCTATCCGCACATATCCCGTTTCTGAGGAAATCGCTGTTAATATGTGACACGACAGAATAATGTTTGAATCTGAGCTATGTGTTTTGAGTCACAGTCAATTCTTTTGTATCAACTCTGAAGCAAGTCCTTCCATTCTCTGCTCCCTCTCTCCTAGTCCTTTTTTCTCCATTTGCCCTGGGTCGCTGCCCTCTGTGGAGTTGACTGTTGAGTGGAGAGGTTGCAGAATCAGAGGTCAGACCCCATAAACGGCTCACTGCTTCGTGACGCAGAAATGGTGGACTCAAAACCATGAATCATGCAGGTGACGGACAGCTACCTTTCATGTTAACCCTTCTCCTTCCTGAGCCCATAACTGGAATAATACACACCAAGAACACTGTGATCCCACCGCTTTCCTTCCGCTCAGCGCGCTCCTAACACTATGTCACCCATTACTTGACCATTACATGCTGACGTGTAAAAGGCACAGGTGGGTGACTCAGGGGCAACAGATGATAACAATAACTTGAAATGTAACTAAAATGTAACAACTGACCTTCCTCCAGATCAAAGATGAAATCTCAGATGACTTTATAATCAGGCACAATGGTTATAATTTATTTCCTGAGCACTTGATTTTTCTCTTAGTAACCATTTATATTCTTAGTGCTTAATTCGATAAGGGATTTTAAACATACCAAGAGCAAGTTTTCTTTATCAGAGGATGTTCACAAAAACATTACTGTCAGGAACGCATTCCTATCACATACAATCAAACTGACCTACAGTTTCAGTCCATTTACTTCCAGATGTGCGTATATGACACGCTTCTGAAAGGAAACAGGATCTGGGCAATGTCAGAGGTTCACCAGTGTTTGTAATTTCATAACCCTTCAAACAAGGGAAAGAAAGAATAGCAGGCAATCTTCCAAAACACCTACTGATATTTACTCATGGAAAACAAATATTCCTGCGTGGGCGTTCCAATTCCAGCACACAATACAATTCAAAGTATTTTCAGTTCAACCAGCTAACAGCCTTCCTCGTGAAATCTGCTGAGCTTCAACCTGTTTTTCCACAGTCTATCGAGAAGTAGTTAGGATTAATCATGCAGCCTTAATCTGTCCCTTCTGAGCACTAAATCATAGCCTGAATACCAATTGTTCTCGTCTGTTCGGTGGCTTTAACAGCATCTGCTACACTCTTGCTTTTTCCTGAATATTCTTTAAGCCAGGGCTATCATTTATTGTCTACGCAAGAAAAACCTGATCCCTCAAAGAACAGAGACAGGTTTCTGGAGGAGGTGTTCAGGTGAACGTGACCAGGCAGAGATGACTTAGGGCAAGAGTGTGAGGCCTCCTACTGACAGCCAGACGCAAGGCTGGGTTCGGGCTGATTCTGGCCAGGGCTCTGGCAGGGGCTGTAAAACCTGTTACTTCCTTATCATCTCCTTGTCTCAGTTACAGCGCAGAAAAGAGTAATTAATCCTTGGGCAGGAAACTACACGGTTGGGGATGGGAAACAGAAAAGAATCTTGAAGAAGTGTAAATAAGTGTTTGGCCCTGTCCTTCTCCAGTAAACCAAATGCTTACAGCCCCGCCCAGGGTCCTGGTTTTTAAAAAGCGTCTCAAAGGGCCCTGGCACACACCACGATGTAGTCAAAAAGAGTATTGAGCATCCATCCGCTGCAGTTCCACATTTCCTTGGCAAATCAGGGTTAGCCAATCAGCATTTAACTGTTGACTGGCATCCAGGTGGTAACTGAAACCTCCATTCATGGGAGCAACACTGGGTTTTCTCAACCAGTCAAAGCTCATCTGGCCACCACTTTGTCAATGTGCTGAGTCTCCTCCCAACACACGCCCACATTTTTAGGCTTTTTAAAGGAGTGTCAATTGATACTATAATTAAAACAACAACCATTAAAAAAGAGATCAAAAAGTAACAATAAAACCATAGCTGCTATATAAAATTCTCACAGGATCAGATTACAGACCAGCATGACAAGAACTTGGACTGATATCAGACGACCCAATGATTTTTATTCTAAATAAGTGCACTAGTTATGAACGTGATCTTCGACATGATGTAAGGTAATTTTCCCCATAGTACAAATGAAGATTGTCAGCACTTTCCAGGGAAAAGGACCATGCATATGTCAGTTATATTTATTCTAGCAGATGAGTTGCAACAACAAAAACAACAACAAAAATAGAAAACTGACAAGTACAAAATAATACTTTAATAAAATATGAATACGAACACAAAAACAATGTAAACACGGTAAATATTTTGATATGGCACTATAGGTATGAACTCGATCATATGCAACTGCTAAATTTCTATGCAAAAGCATTAACCAGGCATAATTAAGAAATCATTTCTTTTCCCAACATAAGGAATTCTCAGTAGACACTCAAATGCACACAAATATGAAAATCAGAAATAAAGGCATGTTTAAAAAAATAACAGGCTGACACAAATAAAACCACCCCATCAGTGTATGGGTGATGAATGGTTTTATGATCTTAATTACACTTAAGAGTGAGAAAACACCATTGCTCTCACAGTTTACTTTTCACTATCCAGATCTTCAAACCTGCTGGGAGAATCCACAGTGCAGCCAGACACCTGCCTCCGTCACACTCTCTCCTGTTACCTGTGTAAGTCCTCCTGCAGTTGCCTGAAAATCAAAAACCTCAGTCACGACTTTCTCTAGGTTTCGTGGGAATGTCAATTATAAAGGATGTTATAAATCAAGAGGAGTTGGATAGAGGTTACAGAAGAATATTTGATATCAAAATTTCATCATTTATGCCTATGAGGGATCAAATCCTATCTACCCACGGCAACGGAATCTTCTGGAAAGTGAATGAGGTACAGGGGCCTGTGCTTGTAACACCAAGTAAGTGGCCTGGTCTTTCATTGCACTAAAAGGAAGGTTATTTGAGTGAATTAGAGCAGCTAAACATAATCTAGGTCGGTGATGTTTCTGGGAACCTTAATAGTCCTGTGCATCCCTGAGAAGTGCACACACTGGGAGCCCTGAAGTCCCCGTGAGTGTTGTGACATCACTGAGCCATCTATTTTGGTCTGTAGAACATCTGTCACCGCTCCAACCCTCCAGGCGATTCAGCGCTTTGAAGATGTGGGCTGCCAGGTGAAGAGTTGCATCATTTCACTATCTGAACGGGAAGATGCTGCCTCCTTAATCCTGTGATGGGGCTTCATGGCAACGTCTTGTTGTGACTTCGCCGATGAGGCCTGGACTTGCCAGGCCTACCTGCCGATTCGCTCATCTCATCCTGATCATACTGACTAAGCATGTGATTAAAAGAGGTGGGCAACATCTCAAAGGCAGGCTATTTACTAAAAAATAAGCCTTAAAAAACAACCAAACCTGATATTATGTTTAAGAATTTTAATAGAGACTTTGTCAAACCAGGAGACTCACACGTGTAAAACAATGCAAACTCATTGAAGGCATTCTGATCAAGGGCTGTACCTTCTGCCTTGGTATGTGGTCAGTTCTTCTTGAAGGACTGATGCTCGCTTTTGCAGAAAGTTAACCTGGAAAAGACATTTTGTATGAGAAGAGGTGAAAGTGCCTTAAATGGCAATGATGTGCAAATAGTATGGTAGGACTTTTTAAAAATTCAAACAATTCCTGGGATAAAATTCAGAGGATTTGTTGAATGTCAGCGCTGTGTGTTTTACATCCAATCACAGAGCATCCCTACTGAAACCCCATCAGACTCCAGAATCAAGTTCAAAGTCCTTACTGCAGAGCCATTTCTGGCCTCACCTCTTTTTGTGGCTTCACCTTTGCTCATATGCTTCCTACCATCACCACCTCATGTCTTCCATGCTCTTTTGCTCTTTGGCACAGGTCATTTCTCTTTTGGGAATGGTTGGCAGGCTCCGATTCACCCTCTACTGCTTGGTTCAAACATCACCTCACCAACTGAATTCTCTGACTCCTGGTCGAGGCAAAGCCAGCGGCCCCTCCTCTGTACCCCTCTACTCTATTGTTAGCACTGCTCAGGTGGCCTTGTGATTTGTTTTCATGTCTCTGCCCCAACCTGAGAGCTCTCTGGGAGCAGGGATTTTGTCCACTCATCTCTGAGAACCCAGTTCGTGGACAGGGCCAGGCATGCAGCTGGTCTTCACTAGCTGCTTAGTGAACGAATGAGTGTGTGGGAAGGAAGTTACAGCCTTCTGGAAACCTCAGCTCTTCCTGGGGATTGCAGAGAGAATCTTTCATAGTGGGAGGAGTCTGAGCTTCGTCTGGGTTCAATTCCTGGCTTGGCCTTTGGGCTCTAGGAAAGTTACTGAAGCTCTTGATGCTTCATCTGCAAAATGGGCTTAACGGCAGCTACTTCCCAAGGTTATGAGGAGGACATGGAATGACCAATAATACTATTGCCTAGTACAGAGCTCATAGCAGGTACCACCCCATGCCCCCTACTCTTCGGGGGGCTGTGGGATGGAGAAAACCAGGTGGCTTAGCATATTCTCTTAAATCAGGCCTTTACAATACAGTTTGATTATTTTGAAGCATCAATTTCTATTTCTATTAACGATATCTGTATCAGGTATCAATTCAAAAGCACCTTCCATGGCCAAATATAACAGAAATGGTTTTGGGATAACGTACACTATAGCTTGATATAATCGAGAGTCCGTGGTATCTGATCATTTGGGAATTGTTTACTCCTGCCTCTTTGGTCTGAACTGAAACCATGGCAACGGCTGATTCGGAAACACAGTTGTGCAAGCGCGTACAGCTGGCAGACTAGAAAATGTGTTCGCAAGGGAGGAAAGCGCCGTCTTTCTACATGGATGCGTGTCCAAGGGGTCCCCTCGGCTTTGCTTGTTTGTAATGTCACTGTGGTCTTCGTTTCCTCCAATGGCTCAAATGGACAATTGATCATTTTGACAGATGCAAGGATTACACTGATCCCACTTCCCTTCCCCCACTGTGCTTTGCAACTGGAATTCCAACCATTTTCAAAAAACACAGGCACCTGTGCTTTCCAACTAAATTTGCTCACTGCACGGCCTGCGACTCCTCCGCGCAGCTGCCGATCCCCAGGCCCTGCCGCAGCTGGCGGCCGCTCTTTCTGGGTCAACATCCAGTTTTAGGAGGCTGCAGTGGCTTTTATTACAGTGAAACGATATGAATGATAACAGAAGCCCCGCAGGTGGATATCCGATTTCTTCCTTTCTTTCTTTTTTCTAAAAAAGAAAATTCTTCTGAAGGTGCCAGGTCCTACACAGCTGACCCTACGGAAGCTTTCCGACAAGGTTCATGGGCAAACCACACCTCCAGGACAGCTTTTCATGTCAACAAAGATCACTTAACCCTTTCGAAATCATCGCTCTCGTGCAGTCCTTATTTTTATGTCAAGCGAGCACAACAAAACTGCGCCTTACCTGAGCAATAGCACCAGAGCATGGGGATCGATATACTGAACATTTCATTTCCAGCTAAGAGGCTTTTTACCGAGGGAAATATAAAAGGAAGAGCTGAAATGGGCTCCACATTTCGTCTTACACATTATAAGTACTAAAGCATCATAACTATCATTTGTTTTAGTCACAAATGAACTTACTGAGCACGTATTTTATGATTATTCAAGGCACAATGAGCAAAGACAAGCTTTTCCAGAAAAAATACATGGGTGTGTGTTTCAAGTCTCTTAGATAAACGATGTGCAAATATTTTCTCCAGTTCTAGGGCTTGCCTTTTCAGTTTCTGAATGGTGATGTTTGAAGCACAAAGTTTTAAGTTTTGATAAAGTGCAATTTCATAGATTTATTTCTTCTGCTGCTTATGTTTTTGGCGTCATAGCTAAAAAAATCTCTTACCTAGCCCAAGACACAAAGATTTACTCTTTCTTCTTAGAAGATTTCTTCTTAGAGTTTCTTCTAAGAGTTTTACAGTTTTACCTCTTATATTTAGGTCCATTTTGAGTTAACTTGTGTATAACATGTGAGGAAGGGCTCCGATTTCATTAATTTGCATGTGGATTATCATCCAGTTATCACAGAAACATTCTTTCTATCTTTCCCTCATTGAATTGTCTTGGAACCCTTGTTGAAAATCAGTTGACCAAAGTTTGTTTTTTTTTTCCCCTGAATTTTCAATTCTATGCCATTGATCTATATGTCTATTTTTTGCCAATGTCACACTGACTTGATTATTATAGCTTTGTAGTAAGCTTTGAAATTGGCAAGTGTAAGTCTTCAAATTTATTCTCATTTTTCAAGATGGTTTTGGCTATTCTGGGTCCACTTTATTGTTTTTAATCAATCTCAGCCATACAAAATTCTTAAAAATATGGAGGGGACATGATTGTTGTAAAAGAAAAAGTATGTTTTAAATTTCTAAGTGTATTAGAAATGAAAATCTGTGACTCTCATGTCAGAGTTAAAAAACTCATCAGACTAGCAATATATAAAACATATAGAAGCATATACATTTACAGAAGTTTATAGAAGTATATAGAGGAAACATGTTGGAAATCTTCAAATAACTTTATATAAATTTAAATCAATTTTCTGATATTTTGTAAACTACCAAACTACACATTTCAGCAAGAAATATTAACCTAATTGTTTGAATGCCTTGCCATCGCTCTGCTTCAAATTTAAAATGCATCTTGTTATGCCTAATAACCATGTAAAATACACCAGAATAAAAAAGCTTCTAACTTAACCTAAGCTTGTGAGTTCTCTGAACCTGCACTGGGAGGAGTCAGTAATGTGTGAAGCAATGGCATTTTGGGCCTGGGACCAGGAATGAAAGGGTGAGGCTGTATAGGAATGTAGACTATGAATGAATAAAAATAACCATAACTGAACTTTTCAATTTCAAGGGTGCTTTTAAGAAAATCTTCTGGAGACAGCGAGTTCTTAAACTCATAAGGAAAACTAATTTGTTCCCCCCTACCCTGAACAAAAACCAATTCATCCTGGGGAGTAGGTTTTACTATAACATCACATTGGTTTCTAGCATCAATTCGGATAAATCTTATTTGCAAGTCTCTTGTGAGGATATACAGATCACCGAAACCCTTGGAAAGTGCCTTGATTCTAGTAATTACCTGTGACTTTAGGGAAGAAATGGTATCTTCAAGTTCTTGTCTTAGAGATGCTGGCATCAGCCCTTTGAATTTTGTTTCATATTCTTGTCGAATGTAGGTTATCTAAAGTAAAAGAAAAAAACCACAAAGGCTTATCCTTTTCTTTCACCACAGAAATGACTGTTCTGAATTTAACAAATCCCAGTATAATATCTATTCATTGTAAAGGTAAGTTTGTTACGCATGGTCCAAAACCAGATACTAAAACAAGAGGAAGAACAGACTGAAAAAGGCACTCAATCTGTCCCATGAGTCGGGAGAGACAGTTCCTGTACAACAGCACTTTCTCTCTTTAAAATCCTCGTTTATATACTTTTCAGCACTGGGTAAGCAAAATACCGGTTCTTTCCTCTCCTCTCACAATGCACACACTGTGCTAACCCCCATGTCCTTTCCTTGATCTGGATGTGGATTATGATCATAATCAACTGATTTGAGGACAATTTGCGGCACGTTGTTGGTGTAAGGTTTTCCCAAACTGGTTAAGTACCGGGGTGCTCCATAGAAGCCATATGATTATGAAGATATAAATGGGGAGTCTACACGGCTGGGCCTCCGAGTCTCCTCACCACAGCACACCAGAGTGCCCGGGTCTCGCAAGCTGCCCTGGCTCACGGCTTTCCCTCTCCCTCGAATACAATCAGGCAGGCCCGTGTTCAACAACTGATGGCCACAAGGCTGGTAAAGGACAGACTGGTGGCACTCTAAAAGCTAAAGATAGAAACAAGTGAGAAAGGTGGAAGAAAAGTCTTCAGAAGAAAGAATATGCCTAAGCAAGAGGAAGCGATGCGTGAGTGTGACAGTGAGGTGAGTGAGTGTGCATGTCTTGAGTCTTTCTCTAGCTACGTTTCTTTATTTATTGTCCTCCTAATTTGAGATGTGACAGAATTGAAAAATCTGTTGCATGGTGACTGAACACGTATTAAAGCTGAATTGCAGTGTATTCTATAAATGATTCAGTGGGCATATCTAAAAATAAGGTAATATTCTATGAAAATACATACAACTGAGTTCAGTTAGACAAGTCTATGGATTTACTGAGGATCCATTTAAAATTACCATATTTTGCCACGTATAATGCACACTTTTTTGCCCAAATTTGTGGGGAAAAAAATACGATTTATATTATACATGGGTAGTACTAATTCTGTATCTATATAAATGTTTTTAATCCTTTTATTTATGTTTATGAGTTAAAAGTATAACTCTAGAAATCTATGATATCCATGTGCAAAATAATACCCTGAAATATGATAATTGTTTTTTTAATATAAAAACATTTTTATACATAAAATTTCTTGTACTTTGTATTTGTTCCTGTGTTTTGTAATTATTTGTTATATAAAATTTCTTGTACCAGAATACGTTAAATAATTAATGCAAGGGGGTGCTTGGATAGCTCAGCAGGTTGAGCACTTGCCTTGCAAACAGGAGGTCCAGGGTTCAATTCCTGGCCCCTACCCTGCAAACCCATGTGCTGAACTGCGGTGCAACTGGTAACCTCTGGGATGGTGGTGAAGGTTCTCGCCTCCCATACGGGAGGCCCCCAGTTCTGCACGGCCCCACATCCACCTGTGTGGAATGAAACTATGTCACAACTAATGATGTACAACTATGGAGACTGCTCTGGACCCTCCCTCCTCTCTCTCACCTTCTCTCAAACAATAAAATAAATCTTTAAAACATAATAAATAAATGCTAAAATTCCTTTATAGTACAAAAAAATAAGTATCTAAATATAAACAAAAATTTGAATTAAAAAATTAAAACAAAAGATTATTTCTCTGAAAGTTTGGGCCAAAAACGTGGCTGTACGTTATACACAGGAGCGCATGATACATGGCAAAATACAGTACTAGCCTTTGTTTCCAACTTTTCTTATACTTAAAGTGAGTTCAGGAAGAAATGTTTTCTAGTAGTTTATTTCATTACCTATTAAAATCTCATAACAAATGTTCTAGAATTTAATTTTTCATGTTTTGGCAAAATGTTGCTTTGAGATATGTTAGAATCTTGTGATTTGTATTTAAAAGAAAAACAGAAATAATAAAAAATAATCTCTTCCACTGATGTACTATTTGATTTTCCCCACCTTTTCTTCTTGGACTTAAGTCCCACAGTTATGTCTGTCAGCTGATTCAAGGAAAGGCAGACATAAAGCAAAATACACACTTTATGAGTTAGATCTATTTTTATTTTTAAAGATTTATTTTTATTGCTTTTGACAGAGAGAGAGAGAGAGAGAGATACAGAGACAGAGAGAAGGGGGAGGGCCCAGAACAGTCTCCATAGTTGTGCATCATTGGTTTTTCCACATAGTTTCATTCCACAGGTGGGCGGGGCTGCACAGGGCAGGAACTGGGCCGGGGTCTCACCCCGGTGAGAACTGAACTGGGGGCGCTCCCCAGTTCAGCATATGGGTCCACACGGGCCGGGGCCGGGATTCGATCCTAGGTCCCCGGGGCTGCAAAGTGAGCACCTAACCCATTGAGACATCCCGGCTTCCCAAGTTAGATCTTAAGGGCAGCATTTATTGAGGGTTCAGAGACTACTATATTGACTATATATTTTTTTTCACTCAACACTAGCTCTGATATTTTAAGCTACTATTATTTTACCAAGGACTCAGGTTTTCTTTATTTCTTGTAACCTTGTTTGTTTAGAATGTCTGCCCACTTGCCCACATATTTTTTTTAATTTTTTTAATTTTTATTGTTTTTGAGAGAGAGAGAGATACAGAGACAGAGAGAGAACTGAACTGGGGGAGCTCCCCAGTTCAGCACATGGGTCCGCACGGGCCGGGGCCGGGATTCGATCCTCGGTCCCCGGTGCTGCAAAGCGAGCGCTTAACCCACTGAGCCATCCCGGCTTCCCTGCCCACATATTTAAAAGACAAATTGGCTGGGTATAAAAATGCTTCAATCCCACTGTCTTTCTCTCAATACTGGAGACATTTTTTCAATGTCATCTGGCATTACATATAGTGGTGGTGAAGTCTGAAGCTAGGTTAAATAATTTTCAATGTTGAATGTGACTTACTTTCTCTGCTTGGATGTGTACCTGATATTCTTTTACCTTGATTCAGTAGTTTCAGTGGAATATGTTTGGTATTAATTATTTATACCAATTTTCCTGAGACATTATGTGGGCCCTTTCTATCTTTCAATTCAATTCTTTGACGGACAGTCTTTTTTTGTTAGAAGAATTATTTGTATTCTATTATTGCTTTATGTGCTCATATTTTATATGAATTTCTTTCTTTCTTTTTTTTTCTTCAGGAACTTAGATTTTGCATGTGTAGGCTCTTCTTTGATAATTACCCATAATTATAATTTTCTCTATTATTATACTTTCTCATCACTTTATATCTATTTTATATTTTCCTTTTATTTTGTGAGATTTCCCTTAGTCTCATCACCATATTTCCTTGGATATTTTCTGTTATGATTTTTTCTATTTTTGTTTCTTCTAATATGGTTTCAATCTCTGTAATCTTTTGACTTTTGTTTACCATTTTTCCTAGAATCTGAGAGGCACGTTTCATGTTTGTCTGTTGACATATATCATCTTTAAACACGTATCTCTTCTTTTTTCTTCTTCTCTATCTCCCTCCAGCTTTTTCTTGAGAGAGATATATGAATGTGTTTTATAAATGCTCTGACATTGTGAAGAACTGTCTGTTATACAGAACTTTAATTTGTCTACAACTTCCCTCTGGTTCTTGGGTAATTTCCCATAGATCTTTCCCATAAAGATCTAGGGTCTTTATTTGCTTTTTGCTTACATTCCGTCTTTTTCTGTCTTATGCTAGTTCCTTTGTCTTAAAAAAAAAAATATCCAACCTTATTTTTGAATGGAACCAACTATTTGCTGAAAGTTGAGGTAGGAGAGTAAGCTGGGTGGCAGACCACAGCTGTGATTTGGTGGGCACCCTTTGACCAAATCTATTATTTTATTTGCTCCTGGGGCTTATCTTGCCTCAAGACCAAGCGCTTAAACCCTTTGGTTAATACTCGTAGTTTATCTTGACTTTGCCCCCACTTCACTTTTTACATTGGACGGTCTACCTCTATAGGAGGCTGGGTCACCAACAGCTGAGAATTGCGTGTGAGCAAGGTGGTTCTCTGGTCACCATTATCCTTTCCATCACTATTAAAATTCACTATGCTGTATCTTCCAGCTTTTACTGAGGATCCAGGCATTTCTACTTTCTGTCTATTCCTTCATTCTTAGTTTTTATGATTTTAGTGAACCTGAGTGAACTTCAAATGAGCCCTTGGAAAAACTGAATTACCTCACCTATGAGTGAGACTACCAATCAGGAAAATATTACTACTCTAAATCCTTAAACCCACATCCTGAATTTAAAAATCATTATACCAAACAGAATTCTGTTACCTTAATAAAGTCATAAAAAAAAACCTTTAACGAATCCAGTTTAACTCTATTTGTAATATGTTGCTCCTAGCAAACATTTATTGAGTACTTTCTAGGTGCCAGACACAATTCCTAGTGCTTTAAGAAGTGTTTAATCTTTCTGACACCCCAGCGAGGTGAGCACAGAGAGGTAAGCCATGATCTGAACTCCAGGAGTCTGGCTCTCAAGTACATATTCTTAGCTACCACACTCTGCAGCTTCTCAAATAATCTTTCCAAATGCTGAAATGTTTCTTCCACTCCCAAAGGAGAAGGAATTCAGACACAACCAGTTAGGGCAGTTCTGTCCACTATACGCTGGTACTCTCTGAAATACAACAGGGGCTGTGGGGCGGTGGGTGAGGATCGGATGTATCATTCCTTCCTTCCAGGCATCTATCTAGTCTTTGCTATGTTTTTTTGTTTGTTTGTTTTGTTTTCTGTTTGTTTGTTTGTTTGTTTTTAATGACAATCATAAGAACAAGGACAACAACAATTGGTTCCACTATGGTTTGGTTCCCCATGCTTTTCCATGAGTCTAAAATTTAAATTTATAAAACATTTATGTATGACTAATTTAAAACAATCTAGACAAGTGCAATGCACATAAAATCTCCCATATAAGCACATATTTTAAAGTCCAGCCAGTGAAGGATATATCTAAGTTTGTCACGTGGCAAAATGAGAAACAAGAAGAAAAGAATTAGCTTATAGTCCTTTATGTCACTTTTGGCTCCTGCTACCATTTTTCTATTGCTACTCTGACCCAGGATGTATTTGAGGGCAAATAACAAGAGAGTGATAACAGTTATCGATAGACAAACAAGAAGCTATTAACGGCAAAATGTGCCACTCTCTTCTTCCTGTCTTCGCACATTTGAATTGATCTAGCAAAGAGTCTGAGGGACATACAATTCCTTTTAATAAGGGAGATCAAAATTTTTACATGTAACTCTATTTTATTACTGGACTTGAGTATTAATTTTCATTACAGGGTCCAATTTTACTAGTGAGTGATGTTTATTAAATGCAGAAGAATGCAAAGACTGTCCTCACTTGAGTCCTTCTGGAAAGGAATTTCCAGGACTGCTGTGGCTCATTTCCATCCGACCTCACCACCCCACTGACCTCCAAAAGTGCTGTGTGTAATTATCTGCTTTTCCACATTCCTCAACCACATCACACCAAATGGATAGAAGCCTCCCTCTCTCCACCATGGTTACTTCTCTCTCTACTTTCCTTCATCTTGTTACCTATAGCAAGGGAAACGAGGAAAACCTGCACTCCATGACAAGCAATGACATTTCTGTAATATAATAAGACCCCTGTAAGTTGAGTGGAAATGGTGTATGTGTAGCATGGTACCCATGTGACCAAGGATAGCTGTCCTGTGCACCATGGCAACGGACTGCCCACCTTTCCCCCAAAGGCAGAGCACTGACAATATTTCCTTTTATTTTTAAAATGGGGTCTGAGGACTGAGAGCTCCCATAACTGGAGTTTAGCATTACAATTGAGTAAAACTTATATCCTGGGTCATCCGACAAATACTCATTTGCATACATGATAGTTTACAAAGTGTACAGAAAATGTAGTTGATTTCAGCCAAAGGGAGAAAAAGTGAGGTTGAATAAAGTGAACCTTGGAAATCTTTAATTTCATTACAAATATGAACGGAGAACTCAGACATAGTTAGTGATATTTTTATTAGAAAAACGCTATATCAATGAGTTATGTCAATATGTCAAAATCATGTCAACCTCCCATTAGATAATAAAACAGCAAGTAAGACAGCAGTGGACAGCTTCGTAGAAACCACTTGGGGCCGATGCAGCAAACACGAGTTGTTTTATTGAAAGCTTCAGTGCACCCAACACTGAATGAGGTGAGGAAAGGGGAGGCCACTTTACTGAGTTGTCACTGGCAAATACTGTGGTTGGTGTTTGATGTGTTTTTTTTTAATGACACGTACAGTCATTTGTTCTTGAGTTTTAAGGTAAGAGTGAAACAGGGAAGTGACTGTGCCTAATATTACCTAACGAAGTCCAACCAAGCCTTTCTGGGGTCAGTTGAGCAAAGGAGAAAGGGAACTAAGGAAGAATTCTATTGACGTGAGTGCCAGGTGGGCACTAGACTTAGGGGGGGATCACTTCATAAATGATACGAATGTCTAACCATGATGCTGTACACCGGAAACAAATATAAAATACTATGGAATGTCAATTGTAATTGGAAAAAAAGACTTAAAAACAGAATTCTCCTGATGTTCTCTCCTGAACATTCCCCCAATTTCTGCATTGCCATTGGGACCATCCCGGCCCAGAACACCTTCATTCTGCACCTGGACCACTGCCATACTGGCATGCTGGTGTTGGTTTTTGAATCAAACTTGCCTAACCTTTAAAACCAAAGTCCTTGATGTGGCCAGCAAGGTCCTGCCCAGTCTGACTGCTGTCGCCTCTCGCCCTCCTATCACCCCAGAGAGGTCCCCTCCCTTCTGGAATGTTCACCAGACACGGTAGCTTTCTCAGTTCATTCACCAAATGCCTGAGGGCTTTTCCTCACTTGGGGCCATCCTCATTTCTCTTTGTTTACTCTTTCTTGTCCCATGGGGTTTCCCCACTGCTGGACCTCTGGACCTCTGGCTATTTGAGGGCCCAGCTCTGGGGCGACTGTCAGGCCCTGGCTGTGAGGCTGAGTCTGGGGCAGCTGCCTTCCGGCGTCAGGGGAGCCTGAGCTGCTGGTCGTGGTAGACTTTCATCAGCTCCCCCTCAAGCCTGGGGGGTCCACACCAGCCTTCACTTGCTTTCGAGCCATGACCCCGTCTGTTGCTATTTCCCTGTCACAGAGCCCAGTGTGCGGTTTCAGTCCTTGTTACCCCTGGGCCTTCCCCCTCAGGACCCCACATTTGTCGCCTCAGCCTCCCTTACCACTCTGGGGCTCTGTTCTGTTTGGGGGCCACACGGAAGTTCATCTTGCTTTTGATGCCAAATACTTCCTTTTCCTTTCTTTCCTCTCATATTTTACCAATCACTGTTGAGTGTTTTGAGTAGAGTGGCGTCCCATGGCATGATCTCACAGAGCCATCTTGTACAAAAGGGCAGACCGTGCTGTCACCTGCCTTCTTACTTACGGTAGTAAAGTGGCGGGTTGGAGCCCAGGCTCTGGAGCAGGGATATCTGGAGTTGAATCTGTGCTATGTCCCTAAACGTGGGCCTGAGGAAGGTGGGCATCTCTGTGCCTCAGCTTCCTTATCAGGAAAATGGGAATCAGCTTCTCAAGGTTGTGGTGAGGCTGAGATGGTAGAATTGTTTACAAGTGGCACTTAGTAAATGCTCAGTAAATGTTAGTTATCATTACATCATATAATGGAGATTATACACAGATATTTCATTATATAGTGTGAATTATATTTAATTTAGCCAGTCCTCCATCACTACACTTTTGCTAATTATTTGAATACTATAAAAATCCTTATAGCGAATTATTGGCATATAGTCATGATTAACTTGAGGACTCCATTTAAACCTCTTTTTGTATTCTTTAGTAGCCACTGGTGAAGGACATAATAACACAAAGCTTCTATGCCTTCAGAATCCATTTTAAGTGAATGTGTTCTAATTAAAATAATCTGCATACATTTGAAAAACAGGAGTACCTGCTTTGGAGTCATAGTATATGTTCAGGCTACTGACAATAGTCGTTTCGGGTGTGGATTTTCCCAGAACCTTGCCAACAGTGCTGGCTCACAGGTGGGGAATCACGGCCGCATCCTAAGTGATCTCAGAAAAGGAGCTAAGCTTACACTACCTTTCCATCCAGCCTGTATTCCCACTACCTACAAACGGGAGGGTGAGAGTTGATTAGCAAATGCTTTCACTCACTGTGGATTCGTTTACTCGGGGCCCTGTTTGTCTAACACCTGGCTCAGCTGAAGGTCATGAAGCAACTTGAGCTTGGTTGGTGGGTAGACGGTAGGGGTGGGAGGCGAGGGGAGAGAACCAGTAACTCTGGAGCACAGCATACACTCTGAAGGAGGGTGAACAAGGGCAGGCACGGAAGTACGGGGCTGGGGGCAAGTAGAGAGCATGGGGAGACACGGGTTCTGGAAAGAGACGGGCAGGGGCAGGCCACAGGGAGGGATGATGCTGGGAACAATCTGATAACACAAACGGAAACGTGGAGGATGTTTCTGGGCTACAGGCCTTTGTGCAGCAAAGAGGTTCTGCCTGGGCTTTTTAGGGGAGTGAGCGTACAGAGCTCAGAGGTTTGATACTGAATTCCAATGGGCTTTGAAGAATAACAATGAAAGAAATAGTAGTAAAAGATGGTGCAAAAAAATACTCTAGAGCCGCTGAGAAAAAACTGAGCTGCCTTCCTAGAAATTTCATTTTTAGTGGGTTTAAGGTATTATGTGTTGCCACAGCAACTGTCAAGAGAGATCCATTTTAGAAAAGGTGCTCTGCAGCATGGCTTGTGTACTTTGATTCTAAAATATAAAGTGCAAGCGAAAAAGTCACCAGAATTTTCTTAGCCTTTAAAATATTCATTGCTCCCCTTTCTCCAATATGGTTTTATCTTATGGCTCTTTATTCCGACTGATGTCCCTTCAAACTCAGGTTGCAGCTCAGGGGACCAGTTTCCACGCTGCGGGTGTGAAGCCCGCTGGGTGGTGGGCTGGGGCTGCCCGCTTCTACGTGAAGGGGGTGTGAGCTGGTTTCTGGAGAGGTTCAGGTTTTTAGGAAGGAGGAACAGGTTCATGGTGCTGCGGAGAAAACAGTGGCCCAAGGATGGAGAGAAAGATTCGAAGCTGGCACTTTAGTTCTGGGTAGATGCTCTAGATCCAGCCTCAGGGAGCTCAAAAGACTCCTGGTACCAAAAAGCAGACGTAGGTCTGCTCAGTCTACTCATAAGGACTAACACACAGAGAAAAGGTGGGAAACGAGCAAGCGAGTCACTAAATTCCCAATAAACGGCACAGATCTGTTCACGAAGAGAAAGCTTAGAAAAGGCTGAGGTTGTGGCGTGAAATTCACATGTGAATAAATACGAAAACTGTGGACAATAGTTGGCATATAAGCTGCATGCTTTACTTCTTGATGGAGATGAGAAAGCTGAAGCCATATTGTGGAGCTCCTGCAATCAAACATGGCTTTCGCAGGTGCTCATTTATACTTCACCAGATACACCAGGGCTGTTCGGAAAGTATCCAGCCATGGAGTGTGAAAACTAGAGGCATTTCTGGCTGGATTTTTTCCTGACCGCCCTCGTATGTAGTGGAGACATGTGAGGCGTGCCCTCTAGCATTCCTTCAAGAGTGTTCTAGTAACTGGAGTCCCCCCCTCCTCCACTCTCTGTCCCACCCCAGGTCCCAGGGCTGGAGTATGTGGACGAGGCCTGGCCAATCATCACATTCATCCATGCCGTGACAGTCGGGGCCTAGGTATGTGGATCTGATCTAGGCACCCAGAGTGCCCGAGAGTCAGGGGACACAGACGCTCACCCACTGGGCTTCACTTGGGGGATGTGACAGCCATCTTGCTACCACACAGTGAGAGCTGGACTGAGTGGGCCCCATCCAGAAGAAAGAGAGCTGAGAACTAGAGAAAAATAACAGCAACAAAACTGGGTCTTTCCTCAAACTGCACCTGAAGTGAGACCTGTCCTTAGATTTTTTCAGTTTGGGTTGGATTTTCTATTACTTATAACCAAAATAGTCCTAACTGAAAAACACAGAAGGTGCAAAATATTAACTTGCATCTATGAGATGCATCAGTTAGACTGGTGGTCAACACATTTCAGCCTGCAGATCCAATTTAGCCTATGGCCTCCTTTTGCAAATAAAGTTTTATTGGGACACAGCCGGGCTCGCTTGTTTGAGCATTATCGATGGCTGCTCTTGCATGACAGAGGCAGAGCTTGAGTGACCTTGACGGAGACCCCCTGGCCTGCAAAACCTCAAACATTTGCTATGAGCCCCTCACAGGAAGTTGGCTGAGTCCTGCACTAGACAATGGCATGGACAGTGAGTGGCTGTGTTCTTTCTGCTAACGGCCGCAGCCCCAGCCTTGAGCACAGAGCCTGGCATATGGTTGCAACTCAATAAATATTTGCTGAGTGAATGAATGAACCCAAACCTCAGAGCACACAAGTGTTGGTGCAAAGTCAGTCTTTGTCTTAAGATGACAGAATATCTAGAGTACACTAATCACAAACCTTTCCCTAAGTACAAAGAGCAGATTCTGTCATCACAGCAGCTATTAATAGGTAGGCCAGCTTCAAAGCTGAGAAAATCGGAGGCAAACACCAGAGCCTACAGGCTGCTGAGATCAAAAGTGATCTCAGAGGTTGGCCCTGAGGGAGGGGAGTTTGCTTCATCCACGCTCTGCTCCCTGCTCTATGCTTCTTCCCCTTCACTTACTATCTGACTTTATAGGGTTGTGACATTAAATGACTCATGTTTCCCTTTTCCCCTCCTGAAATGAAATGCTAGCTCCTTTCTCGCTAGAATATATATGTTTGGTTGCCATTTCTAATAGTTTTCTTCCTACTAATGTCATTCCTAATATATTTTTCACGTCGATTGATATGTATGGGAACACTCCCTTCAGAGAAAGGCTGGTGTCAGTCTTACAGGGTTGTGAGCCGAGTAGCGACTCTAGAATGAGAAAGGCTGAGTGGGGAAGTCTGGGAGGTACGTGCTGAAGAAAGTGGGCACCTGTGGGCCAAGTTTACACGAGTAGAGGGAAGCAGCGTGTCCGCTTTCCTTTTCAGGCACACCTCTGAGAGGGTTTGGAAGAAACACCGGGGCAGGGACAGGGTGGTTTTCACCTTTGTTTGCAGTGCCTGACCTTCCTTCCAGAAAGAGGGTGGATTGGCCCTTTTTTAGACTTCCTGTAAGGTAGTGTCTATCCACAAAGGACCAAAACCCCAACCAAGGGGGAAAAAGACGACTCTTGAGACCTTTAACTGACTTAGTTAACAAAGACGCAAGAAGACTTATGGAGTGACAATGGTATTCAGTAAGGCTGGCAGGGAGCTTTGGACACCATTTGATATTTCCTCTTTGCACACGGAAGTAAGGTTGGAACACTTGGTACATAGTAAATGCTCAGTCAATATTGTCTTAATGACTAAATGAATCTATGGTTGAATAGGTAGGTAGGTGGGACCTTGAAATTACAGAGGGCAGTAAATGTCCTGCTGACAAGTGTCGGTTTAACGTAGCAGGAAAATAAAGAAAGTAAAGCGAAACCAACACTTAGGAACACCTACCTGATCTACATTAGGCACTAGATGAAGGAACTGAAATACCATCTTCCACGTGCTGTGAAGGTTCTGTTTGGTCCCTCGACCAAACTGGGCAGATAGACAGTATCATGCCCATTTCACAGGTGAGAAAACAGGCTCCCAGGAAGTAACTGGGAGAACTAGGACTGAAGCTGACATCCAAGCCTGCACTGGGCCCACTGGTTACTGGGAGGTGGAGGTGGGGGGAGAGCTAACCTGGAAATATGGTAAGGAAATCCCAGGAAAGGGATTAGCTTGGGATTTAGGGGGCAATGAGAGTGGCTGGAGTGACCTATGAGAGTGAGGAGCTCTTGTCCTAAGGTGACAGCTATGGGAAGGTCATATAGTAGAAGCTAATGATTGGCTTGTAAAAAACAAACGTGAGAGATGAGTGAAAGAAGAATTTATGCCTTTGGCCATGGATGTTGCTGTAGAGACAGAACAATATGTCGAGGGGGTTGGTCTGCGGGTGGCTGGGAGAAGACACAAGTGTGGTTTGCAGTGCCAGGGAGACAGTCATGAGGAAGTATGGGCGTGGAGCTTCTGAGGAAAGTCAGCACTGGAGCGCTGGGAATCCAGTGCCAGAAGAGGAAGCCGTAGCTCTGGGCATGGAAGCGCTCTCGATGGGGAAGGACAGAATGGGAATTAGCTCCACCATTAAGGATATGAGAGAGGAAGCAGAACCAGGGAAAGAGCAGGAAGGGCCAGAGAGGTGGGCTGAAAGCCAGCAGAGGGGCAGCATGGCCTTGGGTTTCCCAGGGAGGGGGAGCAGGTAGGTGTCAGATGCCACAGAGAAGCCCTGGAAGGTCTAAGCGCCTGGATCATTGGCCTCGCCTGTCACCACCACGCAGGAAACAGAGTCATCTACATAGCACATTAGTCATGAGGTTTTTGTGAGCAGCGATGTCACAAATAAGGAGAGTTTAAGACGGAATTAGTTTGGTGATAACTCTGTTGTTTCTTATTTTAAAGCAAAAATGATAATAGACGTGTCCACGTCTCACCTGCAGTTGAATACCGTTCAAACTACCTGACTTAGAGATTTCAGACCTGGTTTGAGAGCATTTTTTCAAAAGAGGTAAGCTATGACTGCTCTTTCTTTTCTGCATCTTTAAACTCAACAATTATAAACAAGTTTAAGTCTCTCCCTCAAAGTACCAATTATCTCCTTATGTTTGAGAAGGCATTTCTTACCAGATACGGCATTCTACCCACAACACAAAACGGGAAGACAAAGGCGGCCATTGTCCGACCAGAGCGCCCGGATTTACTCAGGCCGCTCAACTGACACTAATGACCACGTGGCGCCTGAATCCCCTCACCTCCCCCCACAACCTCAGAGCGGAAAACTTCCAAACACCAGTGGAAACAGTCACGGACTACACTCATGGGTTGTTCACCTTCACAGAGCAGAGATCAAAGGAATTTGTATTCAGTTCAACGTGAGGGCACGGGAAGTTCTCCAAAGACTTCACTTAGGCTTTCTGAGTGACAGGGGTCAGGCTCTGGGTCCAGCCAGCATTGAGGGGTGGTTATTCTGCACAACTGGATGTGGGCTAGAAAAGTGTGGAGTGTTTTCTGTCTTCAAGAAGCTCACATTTTGTATATGAGACGTGTACTCATAAAAAGGAGCGACATCAATACATAATTGAAGCCTAACAGGCCAAGGATGGCAATAGGAGAGACCGACGACTCCAAAGTGGGACAAAATGGAAGTCTTTACAGAGGTCATGAGATTTGACTTGGATGCTGCAGAATGAGGAGGAACGTTCTAGATGGATAAGTGGGAGAAGACATTTCTGGCTGAAGGGAGAGCAAGAAGCACACAGGTGTGTAGGAAGCTTACAAACTATCATGTGGCCAGCTGTGGGTGGAGGCTGTGGGGTGGGCAGGGGACAAGGGAGACGGGTGGAGACTATGCAGTGAGGTTGTTGAAGGTCATGGCTTTAGTCTGAAGACAAGGGGGAACCTTAAGGTTTCTAATGGGAGACTAAGCCATTCCGGCTCTCGTTACAGGAAAAGAAACCTAGTGTAGCTGTCCTGCTTCAAGTTTCCCTGCTTCACCTGATTCTCTCTCCTGTTGCCCATTTCTCTAAAATGCAGATCGGATCACCCACATAGTAAAAACACATCAATGATTTCTTTTTTTCTTTTTGCCTATAGATTATTGACAAGCTCTTAGGCCCAGATTATCTAAGAACCTTCTTGTCTGATCTTAGCCTGACTTTTCCAGGACATCTTGTGCTCCAGTGAAGACTTGCATTTCCCCTCCCCC